>ML733456.1:0-209109 GCA_009176405.1 Aspergillus novoparasiticus | reverse complement strand
AAAAAAAAAAAAAAAAAAAAAAATGAAAGAGGAAGGACCCCCCATGTCACCAGATCTATTCTTAAATTAGGTCCCGATCACCGGCTGAAACGACAACAAGTATTATTAATGTGACGGGTTCCGGCAACATGTTCTGGTATGTGTTAATTTCAACTTCTGGTAACAACAGTACATCCAAGACAGTAATCTATCGTCTTTTATTCTTTCAGTTCTTCTCTCTCCCAACTGTGAAGTTCAGGTGAAAACCAGCATCCATAATTCAAGAACTAAAAGTACAAACTCAATGCTTTGCTTTTCTCTGAAAGGTATCATTATTACTGTGCCCCCAACACTGTGATTCCACCATCACGGTTCAAAGCCACAATACTTTGAGCTGCAACACCCCACGACACAGCAGCTGCAGGCACAGCGCTTCGCAGTGGTTCCGACCATGACTTAGTTGACTTGGTGTACTGCTGGACGGTCAACCCGCTAGGTCCGCCGGTAAGTAGGAATTGCCCCGTGTAATCCCAGCTGATAGAATCAATCTGGTTCCCAGTTTCCAGGGCTTTGACTTCTGATGCACTGCGGAGATCCCAGATAGAAACAACTGTAGAGCTATCGGCGACTGCGGCCATGAATGTGCCGTTCTCAGAGAAGAACAAGCACTTGGCGGGTCCAGATAGAGCGAAGTTAGCGGCAGGCGAGCCGTTCTTGACATCGAAGATCTTGATCTGCCCATCCACGCCACCGGCAGCAATAAGATGGCCATCGGGATGGAATTTCACGGAAAGAAGAGCTAAAGAGGAAAATCGAGATTAGCTGGTGTCCAATATTTACAGTGGCGTTGATATACTTACATGCGTCACTGAAGATCTGGGTAATCACGGAGTTAGTCGTCAAGTCGTAAAGCACGTAACTCTTGTCAGCGCCAACGGAAGCGACAATGTCGCCAGTAGGGTGCAGGGCGAGCGCAGTGGCTGCGCCAGCATGAGAGCTGAAGCCAGCAACTTCATTGCCGTTCTCGAAAACCTTCACTGAGCCGGTAGACGAAGCAACGACGGCCTTATCACCTGCCCAGATAGCATCGGTAACCGGACCATTTGCTTGCAAGCTCTGAACGACTTGCTTCTGAGATAGCGAGAAGACACCAACAACGCCGTCAGCGCCCCCAACAAGGGCAAGCTCTCCGGAAGCGTTAACAGACAGTGCCTTGCCACCAGGGTAGAGGGGCTCGGTGCTTTGGGCGGGCTTATATGTGGAGATAGCATCGCTGGTCGCCCAGCCTTCCGGAACAGCGCGCTTACGGCGAGTCTTCGAGAGCCTATTTGCAATTAGTTACGAGGTCGGGATTTATGAACAACATAAGTTGTACATACGCTGCTTGTGTACTTTCAACACGTGACAAAACTGCATCAGGTAGTCCATTTGAATCAACCTGCATTGCTTCACCACCACCAGCCCTTGTAGCGCCGACGGATACTTTAGAGAGCGCATCACGGGCTTCATCTCGCTCTTTGGTCAAGCGCGCAATCACGCGGACTGCCGCGTCGTTCTGGTAGAGAGCCGTACTCAGCTCCTGGCGCGTTTGTGCCAATGTCTGTCGCAGTGTGTATGTCTCCAGGGCAAGGGCGTCCCATTCCTCTTGGAACACATTGAGTAGGGAAGGAATCGAGGTGAGTGTAGGGGGACGAGGTCGAACAACGCGCTGGGACTTGACCTCGATAAGGTCGTCGGTAGAGAGCTCCTCTCCGTTCACGGGGTCTTTTCCATTTTCGGCGATATATGCCTCGATGAGGCGCTTCTCAAACACGCTGCCTGGAGGACGTTAGATACGTTGCGGGTGCTGTTCGAGGTTGCAACATACCGCTCTTGGGCGAGACGACGGGCACTTGTGGTGCCTCTCCCGAGACTGTCATCAATTACCGTCAGTTTTCTATAAAAGTATGACAGTGTATGATACTTGCTACTCACTTGCACACAGCATGGTATTTCTGGAAGATGGATGGATGTGGAGAGAGAGAGATGATTGCTCTTCACCACAAGAGCTGCGGCTCCTTTGGACTTTTCGACCTCCGCCTATCTTTTGGGTTTAGCCGCAGATCTCTTGGCGGCAAGCAACCATGCGCAAACGATCAAGTCGAAGTCCACTCTTTTCATCTCAATTCGTTGTATTCGTTTTTCCTGTACACCTATTCATTCTTATGACTTTGCGACACTACCTATTCAGCAGGCGACTGAAGCTATTAGAGCAATCTTGGCATTGACGGACTTTGTTCCCTTCAAGTTCTCCCTCTTCAGGATTCCATTGATGGTCAGAGGACAGAAATTCAAGCACTACTCTATTTCTTTGCTTGAATATTACATGTCGCGGTAGCGATATTTCCCTTGTTCTTTTGTCTGGTGGAATTTAAAACTAACAATTTGCTGCGGGACAAATAAAATATGTCCTTCAAGTCAAAGAACCTCGAATATGGTACATTAGCTCCTTACCACCATTACACAGACTTTGGGCTAATACTCCGATAACAGAGGCGAAAGAACCAGCATTTTTGCAGCGACTCCGAAACCAATACGGAGATACCTCCGGTCGCCTTGAGCGCCCAATTGCTCGACCCCGAAAACTAAAAGATGCCGACGATGATGATGAACCTACTTATGTTGACGAAGAGAGCAACGAAGTAATATCCAAGGAAGAATATGAAGCTCTCGTTCGCGACAGTAATAAGGAAGTCGAGGACACAGGAAAAGGAGAACCAGGCCAGGAACAACCCACATCACAAGATAAAGGAGAGGATAAGGCAAGTACTGCGCAAGAAGCGCCCATATCAAAACAGAACATGGCAGAGATAGGAGGACCTAAGAAGCGAAAGCAGGCGAAGGTTATTGGCGAAGAAGAGCCTTCAGCAGAGAAAGAAGAAACACTGGTGAAAGACACTGGATCTCGGAAACCCAAGCAAAAGAAGAAGAAAATCAAGCTCTCGTTTGACGAGGAATGATGAATGGATGACTACCAATTTACTCAGTCATAATGTCTCGATTTGACTCATACTATACGGAAAGCCCTCTTTAGTTCAGGCACCAGTAGAAGAAACGTCATATTGAATAACAACCCGAAAATAATTAATAATCAATGGAAAATACCTTTGATACACGCCTCCGGGCGTCTTTATCCAATTATAACTTCATAATAATCATAGTGGCTTTGGTTCGCGGTTATTCTCTGGTTGTTGAAAAGCTTTGGCTTTTCCGCCAATATTTTTTCCATTTTTGTCATAAAAATTGAATTCTTCCGCAGTACGCGGGACACCAACTAACTCAGACGTACTCTAACCACTGGGAGATCTTTGAACTGGTTTTTCGGATTCAGGGTGGTCACTGACACCAGCCTATTTCCAAAATGCCCGTCGTAAATGTCGAGGATCTAGTCCGTCTTCAACGGAAACCTGATGACATACGGAATGTACGCAACCCCTCCATCATCCCACTTTGATGTCACAAGTTCCTGCTTATCGGAATACCCATAGCTAACCACCATCACAGATATGTATCCTAGCTCACGTTGTAAGTAGCCACGGCTGCCCAAGCCGATGGGAGTTACTCGATATTAATTATGGAAAAATTGCGTGGTTATAGGATCATGGCAAAACATCTCTGAGCGATAGCCTTATCGCCACTAATGGCATCATCTCACCCAAGCTGGCGGGCAAGATCCGCTATCTGGATTCTCGTCCAGATGAACAGCTCCGAGGTATTACCATGGAGTCGTCGGCGATCTCTTTGTTCTTTTCGATGATGCGTCGTCCTGCCCCCGACGCTGCTCCAGTAGCCAAAGAGTACTTGATCAATCTTATCGACTCACCGGGGCATATCGATTTTAGCAGCGAGGTCTCAACCGCTTCTCGTCTATGTGATGGGGCTATTGTCTTAGTCGATGCTGTAGAGGGTGTATGCAGTCAGACAGTCACTGTCCTGCGTCAAAGCTGGGTCGAGCAGCTGAAACCCATCCTGGTTATTAATAAGATCGACAGACTCGTTACTGAATTAAAGATGAGCCCAAGCGAGGCCTATTCGCATATGAGCAAATTGTTAGAGCAGATCAATGCAGTCATCGGTAGCTTCTACCAAGGTGAGCGAATGGAGGAGGATCTCCAGTGGCGAGAGCGCATGGAAGAACGCGCCAATGCGGCGGCAGAGAAAGATCGTACCAAGAAGCAGACGCAAGATGATGAATCTACACAGGGTGGTGCGGACGCTGCTGATTATGTAGAGCGAGACGATGAGGACCTTTACTTTGCCCCTGAGAAGAACAATGTCATCTTCTGCAGTGCTGTGGACGGATGGGCCTTCACCGTCCGCCAATTCGCCGCTATTTACGAAAAGAAGCTCGGGATCAAGCGTGCAATCCTTGAGAAAGTGCTCTGGGGAGACTACTACTTGGACCCCAAGACGAAACGAGTTCTGGGTCAGAAGCATCTTAAAGGACGAGCTTTGAAGCCGATGTTCGTTCAGTTGGTTTTGGACAGCATCTGGGCTGCATACGAAGCTACGACGGGCGGAGGTAAAGGAAAAGGGTATGATATAACACACACTTAGGTATGAATTGTCCACTAACAATTGACAGTGACCCTGCCCTATTGGAGAAAATCACAAAGTCTCTCAATATCACCATTCCGGCGTATATCCTACGATCTCGGGACCCGAGGAATATAATGACAACACTATTCTCTATGTGGCTTCCTCTTTCAACCGCAGTCCTTGTGTCTGTTATTGAATATCTTCCTAGTCCCCCAGCTGCCCAAGAAGCCCGGTTACCCGCTTTGATTGAGGAGTCACCTGGTGCGGACTTTGTGGATCCAAAAGTGAAAGACGCGATGATTAAATTCAAGACAGGCTCAGATGAACCTGTGGTGGCATATGTCAGCAAGATGGCTGCCATTCCGGAAAGTGAACTGTCTTCAAGCAAGAAAAGGACCGGCGCGACTATGTCGGCGGATGAGGCCCGAGAGATTGCTCGGAAAAAGAGAGAAGAAATAGCTAAAATGCAAGCGGAGGCCAACGGTGAACAGCAAGACGACGGCTATGCGCGTATCACTTCTGCCTTTGAAACTGTTACAATAGACGATAATAAGCAAGTGCCAGAAGAGGACGAGAATGAAGATCCAGAGCACCTGATTGGTTTTGCACGGCTGTATTCAGGAACCCTTTCAGTGGGTGATTCTATCTACGTCCTCGCACCGAAGTTCTCACCGGAAAACCCGAATGCCAGTCCAGTACCACAGAAGGTGACGGTCACAGACCTGTATCTTCTTATGGGACGAAGTCTCGAGCCGCTTAAGTCTGTCCCCGCCGGTGTTATTTTTGGCATCGGAGGTCTTGCAGGCCATGTGTTGAAGACTGGAACTTTGTGCTCACAGCTCGAGGGAAGCATCAACTTGGCTGGTGTTTCCCTCAATACTCCACCTATCGTAAGAGTCGCTCTTGAACCAGCCAACCCTGCCGACCTTGGCAAGATGGTCACCGGTCTGCGACTGCTTGAACAAAGCGACCCTTGTGCGCAGTACGATGTGCTCCCCAACGGCGAGCATGTCATCCTGACAGCTGGTGAACTGCATCTCGAGCGTTGCTTGAAGGACCTTCGCGAACGTTTTGCCAAATGCGACATTCAGACCGGCGAAACAATCGTACCATACCGCGAAACCATCGTCAGCGCACCAGAAATGGCGGCACCTAAGAATCCAGATTTAGGACGGGGAGGTGTTCTGGCGGTTTCAGCATCAAAGCAGTTGTCTATCCGGCTACGCGTTGTGCCTCTACCTGAAGCCGTGACTGAGTACTTTACTAAGCAAGTCGGAACTATCAAACGACTACAATCTCAGCGGCACGCAGCAGCGGAGGGCAAGGCAGCTAATGGAACACCGGATAGCACTCAGCAGGTAGAGACCAGTGATGCAACAGATGAAGCCCGCGAAGGAAGTGTACTCTCTCTCAAGGACTTCAGGAACGAATTGAACAAGATCTTCGACGAAGAAGTGAAAGAGGACAAGGAACTGTGGAAGGACATCGTGGACAGAATCATTGCGTTCGGCCCAAGACGAGTGGGACCCAACATCCTAGTCGATGCCACCGCAGTCAACACTTGCGACAAATTGTAAGTCCAACACAGAAACCTTGCAACAATCACACATGACATAGACTGACAAGAAACAGTTTGCTGGAAGATCCCAAGCAACAGCCCACTGTCAACACAGAAACTAGCAGCCGCGAAGCATTGATCGTACGTGACTTCTGCGACAAGATCGCATATGCCTTCCAACTAGCAACCGGCCAGGGCCCTCTCTGTCAAGAGCCCATGCAAGGAGCAGCCGTCTTCCTAGAAGAGATAACCGTCAATGCCAGCGAAGAAGAACTTGATCTCGGTCGCCTGACAGGCGAGGCAATCAGACTGGTCCGTGAGAGCATCTCCCAGGGATTCCTCGACTGGAGTCCCCGGATCATGCTCGCAATGTACAGTTGCGAAATTCAAGCATCCAGTACGCAATCCTCTACCCCATTAAAGTTACACAGAATATGTACTGACCCAAAACAGCCGAAGTCCTCGGTCGTGTCTACGGTGTAATAACCCGACGCCGCGGCCGCATCCTCTCAGAGACCATGAAAGAAGGAACACCCTTCTTCACAATCCTGGCACTACTCCCTGTTGCCGAATCTTTCGGATTCGCCGAGGAAATTCGTAAGCGTACCTCCGGTGCAGCGCAACCACAGCTTATCTTCGCGGGTTTCGAGGCCCTCGACGAAGACCCCTTCTGGGTCCCAGCTACCGAGGAAGAGTTGGAGGATCTGGGCGAGTTAGCCGATAGGGAGAACGTGGCCAAGCGGTATATGGATGCTGTGAGAAGTCGAAAGGGACTGGTGGTCCAGGGAAGGAAATTGATTGATGCGGAGAAGCAGAAGACGCTGAAGAAGTAAAACGAGGTTGTTTGTTTATACTTGGGTGAATTTATGGTACGATAGATGAAGCAATTGGGTATTGTATTCGGTACATATACATACAGTACAAAGAAAAGTTATTGGATCATTAGAACAATGTTCATTGTCACATGAGTGTAACTACGATGTTCTTGAAGATATTGTACCCTCGATTCTAGCAGCTCCATTCCGCAAAATGAGAGGATGGAGAATCATAACGAGGGTCGGGAGATTAGTATTTCTCTGCTTGAGATAATCTTTTATCTTCCTCCGGTGATAAATACAGTTACAGTTCAGCATGGAGAAGGCCAGAACCTTGACTACTATGGAGGTGTACGCAAACAGCGATCTAGACGCCTTGTCTTTCAGGACTATCTAACAGGTCAAAGAGTTATTGTATTCTCTTGAATTAGCTTGTTCGTAATTCATCACACATTCAACGATGTGAAGCGCGAAGCGCTGGTGGACAGTGCTTCTAATATGTACAGCAGTAGTATGCAAGATGATGGAGCATCTGCTCCGTGATAGTCCAGAGCATCTCAACTCTAGTCATGTAGTCTGTCCAAGACAGCTCCGAGCAGGACGCGGCAAAGTTCTTTTGGAAGAGCGAGGACCAATGGATCTCTCCAGCCCTCTGCGTCGGCACGCGACTCTCCAAAGTACCAAGAAAAGGTTGCAAAATAAGAGCCTTTCTCAGCCTTGTGATGATAGTGAAGTGAGAGGGCAAGCATCAATAAGCCAACCGACGAATGCCCTCAACTGGAATCCACCTTATCAAAACGGTCTCGCTACCTTCCTCATCTCCGCCTGACCGGTAACAGAATCCCTCATTTCCTTCCAACTAACTGGGAACATCATATTGCCTGCCTCGCTACGAGCCATAACAACGCCGAGATCGTTGCGCGCAGTAGTCAAATAGTAGAAACTCTGGTCACCGAGGGAAATAACGGTTCCACGGACGACATCACCAACACGGAACATCTCGTCCATAACGACGCGGTCTTTCTCAACAGCACGCACATCTTCCTTCCGAATAAGAGCCTGGAAGCGGAGCTCGTCGGAACTGCTATGGTTTTCGGGATTGGCAGCGGAGGAGAGAATCGACTCGATGTTGTCGTTATCGGAAGTGGTCTGTGAGGGGTTGACACCCTGGGTGCTGCCCGATTCATCCAACACAACGAGGATAGACACCGTAGCCTGACGTTTCTGGACCCTCGTCACGCGCGCCAGCACCACTGAGTCGACTGCCGGGAGGGTGTTATATTTCACTTTGGGCTTGGGGGTAGCGGAAGTTGCCGCTGGTTTGGCGCCGGGTGCTGTGGTTATGGGTTTGGAGGCATTTCCTGTTCCAGGGGCCCTGATGGAGCGAGAGACACTTAGAGTAGCTTTGCCTTTGGAGCCTGGTTGCGCTGGTTCGACGACGACTGGGCCGGCGATGGAGGCGTAGACATTGGATTGTTGTACGTGTGTGCCTGGACCGGCGGAGTAGGAGGTCACTGGGCCCAGACGTTGGCCTGGAATGGCCAGGGCTGGTAGTGTGCTTGCCATTTCAGGACAATGGCACGACTAAAAGAAGTAATTAAACGTATGATGAGGGAAACTGAAGCTTCGTTCTGTTGAGGGACGCAAGCGAAAACTTGTCGGCGGTGGAGAAACGCTTTCCCGGTGGGTCCACTGCTAGCTCTCTTTACCGCCTACCTACTATGGAGTGGTCTATGTGAGATCCTTTCTAGGGCTTCACTGGAGCTGTTTTAGTTTTCCACGGATAAATGGACTCTCATCGAATATCTACTGGGAGCTAGCGAGATACTCGCGTCTTTTTAGATTCAATTTGTTGGATACGACTTACAATACCACCAATAGGCACCTATCAGAGCAAAATGTGGTCTCTGTCGCAATCTTTCGCTTTACTAAGATGTTGTCAACCAGCAAATCGCTCTATAAACTACCCTAAAAAACACCTTGGGTGTCGGAATAATTTTAGGTAGTCGAATGGGATGATTTTTCATTCAATTCATCACTTAAGTCAAACAAATTAAAGCATTAATCGCCTAGAGTGTAACAACAATCTTCTTAGCAGAAACACCAGCTTTCTGCACCTTCAGCCCATGCTCAATTTCACTCAACCCATGACCTACAACCACAGGGTCAGGCTTCGCCTGCAACTGTCCACTGGCCAATGCCTCGGGGACAAAATTGCCCCAGATAGCTTCCCCCATCTCTTCATTCGGGGCTGTGGCGATTTCATAACAGAATACTGTCACAATTAGCGATCTGTACAACTATGTGATGGCACGGGGTAAGACATACCAAAGATGGGATCGAACCCCTCTGATGGCTTCTGACGAGTCTGCACAGCGGCAACCCTAACCTGACGGCCTACACGCTTCAGGATCTTGGTGATCGGCTCAAAACTGGGTTCTTCGGAGATGGCATCATAGACTCCAACGAGATCGCTGCCTTCAAGCTCCTTGACAATGTCCTCGACTACAGACGGGGATCTGTAATCAAACACAGCACTAGCGCCCAGGGCTTTGACAAACTCATGATTAGCTGAAGAGGCCGTGGTGATTACTTTCAGCCCCGAAGCAACGGCAAATTGGATAGTGACTGCACCGACGGAGGACGCCCCTCCCCAGACGAGGAGTGTCTTTCCGGTGGGCTTAGGGTCTGATGATGGCAGGTAAGGAAGACCTAGATATTTAGGAAGGTAAAGACCGGCCGTCGCTGTCGAGATAGCTACAGGTAGGACAACGGCTTGCTCGAAGCTCATGGAATCCGGAATCACAGATGTGAAAACTTCCTCAGCCAGAGGATAGAGCTGGAATGCGCCTTTGGCAGGGTCTTGGTCTCTTAATGACTGGGAGTGCCTATACACGATGTCAGTAATCGTGAGCGCAGTAGAAGCCCTATGAGAAGCTTACGAAATGACACGTTGACCCTTCTTGAAACGGGTTACTTCTTCACCAACTTCTTCAACTATTCCTGCGAAATCGATTCCGATCACGATCGGCCATGTCTTAATGAAAGGCGCACCAGCCCTGAGATGTTAGCGTGTGAATTGGTTCAAATCTTGGGCTTCTATCGATTGCTTACTGGATCTTCCAGTCCGCTGGGTTCTAGGTTGACGTGTCAGTACATAGATGGACATTCAACTAGATATCATGCACTTACAATAGCCACGGCTTGGTTCTTGACTACCAGTTGCTTAGGGCCGGGTTTTGGCATTGGCGCAGGACCAACCCGAAAGGGCTGACCTTCGACGTCAAACCAGGCAGCTTGGTTCAGGGACATGATGAATGTAAGAGTAAATGAAGTAGATAGTAATGCTCGTTATTTACAGAAAGATTGACTACCTCTGAGGTACTACAAGCTCTTTTATAATACAGTAGAAATTCAATTATTAATTAGTAGATGAGACTAACTATGACAACATTATTAATTCCAGTTGAGTGTCTCATAAGCAGATTGGTAATAGAATAAACGATACTTTTTGGCCCCCATGAATTGAATGGCGCAATTATTATCCCAGTTAGGATATCAATCGATGTTAGAGAAAAAGCCTTGAGTTTGATTTAAAGCTTAAGGCCGACGTCCATTAGCACGTATGAGATTGTGCTTTAGTCGATCTCGACGGCCCTAATATGTTTAGACGGTTTTGTATGTGATATCGGCTTTAATGCTTAAGTCCGCTAGTACTCCCGCCCAGTACTTTCATTTTGCATTTTCCTTTTTAAGATACGATCGCCTGCTAGGAAATAAATTAAAGGAAAAAAAAAAAAAAAAGGGAGAGAGGTAGGGGGGGGAAGAAAACAAGGGACGCCTGGAGAACATTGTCAATGACTCGCAACGTAGGTTAGGCGCAATAATGGCACACCGTGCTTATGTCGTCCATGGGATCGCTCTGCATGGATGTACGTACATCTTAGGTGTCGCTTTCTACAAGACATTGTTCTCTGATCGAAGCACTTTACGACCTGGATTCGTCATGTTTGCACTACAAAGCCCAGTAAGACAAAGAGCAAAGCGAGAGCCAATTTATCTATGAAACATAAGTGCAAATGTGTTGGTATTAGCATCCAGTAAGGGTAATCGTCATCTTGCCCTATAACTCTATGGCAGCATCGCTCGTGGAACTACTTTCACTTACGAAGTCGTCTGCAGCTTCTCTTAGAATAGTTCTTCAAGTTGTATTTATACTGAAGAATTTCTCCACAAGCCTAACTGCTTGATCTATTACAGGAAGAGCTACTTGCGCTGCATGTTCACAAGCCTCCTTTGGCACGGCACTGGGTAGGTATGGGATGGCGACGTCCGGATCGGACAGGGATGGAGAGCATCGGGAAACATTGTGGTAGCTGGAATTTTGATGCATTTAGATCCTGTTCATCCTGACTTGACACGAAACTCTTTCGAAAGATATGGTAAATTATCTGGCCGGGTGGTGCTCATGTGCTTGTCGCAGACACCATAGACAACCATCAGCTTCTTGTCAGCTATCTAAGTTGCATTAGCATCCTCCTTAGTGCTATGCCATGATCTGCCATCTTCAACCAAAGATAATCGGTATTGGCTGCGAAAGATGGGAATCTGTCCCGCTTTATCCCTTGCGCATTCATGACATACGCCCCACCGGCGGAGTGATACATTTGAGAGACGAGGAGACGAGGTATGCCGACCTATCCCAACAAAGGACACCTCTTTCAAGTACAGCTGCCAAAATTAACTCTTCACTGCTTTCCAAACTGCCAGGAGGCGATCCCTTGTCAAACGAAGGGTGAAGACTTCACAACCATAGAAACATTCCGGCTCGTGGAATGAATGTCTCAACCACGTAACTGTTGAGACAGTGGCTCCTCACAGGCCTGCAGATAGTGTAGTGTCATCTTCTGTAGTCAGTCTGAAGATATTCTATCCAGTCTAGCGACCCACGATAACCCTGTATCTCTACCAAGATTTGGTATAGCATCGGCTGGCTGCAGCCACAGTGGTGGACGGTGTCTGAGTTCTTGATACCTTACGAAGCGATCCACAATGTGGTACCGTAAGCCATCCACATCGAAGACTAGATGCAAATAATTTGGAAGTGGATTAAGACAGATCACCTATCCGGCCGTATCCATGTATAAATATGCGCAGCCAAGGTAACGAGAATACTAGCCCGACGGGAAAGATAGAAAAGTATCAAATAGTGAACAACCAACATTCGTACGCAATTGTTTACGTTGTACTTGAATACCAGGAACAGTACAAATAAAATAGATTTCTCCCATCATAGGTAACGCGCGACCTTCCGGTGAAATAAATTTGTAGTTCAGATACCGACGATCCCACATCATAACGTAGGAAGGGTTGTAGACTCATAGCCAGGCGGATATGACAAGGTGACATCTGGATCAGCCGCTTGAACCAGAGAGGCGTTGATCATTTGCTGAGTTTGTTGAAAGTCAGTGTAGTGCGCATCGTTGGGTTGGACTACCGTTCGAATACAGGAAAAGAATGTATTTAATTCCGAAATCACGGTTCCTTGGCCAAATGATTTTGATCTTCTCGTGGTTTGGCTTACTTGCTCGGAGTGGGTAAGGGAAAGCGAAGCCAGAATCTTTGCAGTTGGCAGTCCATATAAAGCAAGCTAAGTAGGAAGAATTTCATTAACAATTTGTCCTCTGCATGTACGCGATTCACGTTAAACGTATCAGGCATAAAAGGAGATATCTGCAACTCACTCTCCACGCGTAATCGGAACGGTATTCTTCTAGGCTACCCAGGGACTGCACACCACAGATCATCGTCTCAAGAGTCCTTCGACACATATCCCCGAGAGTGTAGGGCTGGCCTGGTAGCAGGTGCTGCCAGATGTATACTTGTGTGTATAGGTATTCCAAATAGGCTATCAATAAGATATAGCCTTGATGTGGCAACCTCTCCATTTGCCAATACTCCGGCTGTACACTGCAAGAAATCTTCAACGACTGCCACACGCCATTTAGCAGTCTAGACATATTTCTAAAATACATTAGTTCATAGATGCACACTATGAAAATGCTCCGAGACGTACTCAGGTGTAGAGCATTCGGGGCTGTCATGTAATGTCGACCTCGCAACGTGGGCGTCTTCGCGTACTATGCTCATGACGAGACTGACCTTTTCTACAAGTGATGCTGGGGACGACAGGAGGTGGCTCAACGTAGTTGAGATATAGAGGTTGACCCCGTCGGCTGCTTGGAAGGACAAGATAATGTTGTCTAGATCCAGACAGTACTGTCTTGGGATTCGTGGTGGTCGATTCACTAGCGCTGTTATGGCTTTGTCTAGGGTATAAGCTGTCAAAAACAACTGTTGGCGGATATGCATCACTGTGATGATCTGGTTTCTTAAGAACGGTTTGTGTAGCCCAATGGTAAAGAGTACGTTTCCAATATCTCCTAGCCTCCGCCAAACACATCGACCTATCGAAGTTTGAGATCATATATTAGCGCCCACCCTTCCCAGTATACCGATTAGATTCACTCACTTTTGCCACCGTAGATCCTAATCAGCAATATGATGTCTTGGATTAAAAGCCATAAATAAAGTTCAGTTTTGGTGCCGGTCATTTCCTGAAACCGTATACATGTGTTGACGGCGTGAGTCAGGTCTTTTAAAATTGTCTCCCTTGCTCGAGAGTCTCGCTGTGATACATCACTATCAAAATCTGATGGATCATTTTTTACAGTAAGGGACAGAGCGACGGTAGCATATATGACACCAATCGCGTCCCACCGCAGGCAATCCCGGTCATCTAGATCTTGTCGAGTGTGGCCGTCCGGACCGATGTCGTTGGCAAGCCATCTCGGAGAAATCTTGGAGTTACGAAACACTCTTTCCACGGTATCGAAACCCCAAGTACTCACTTGCCCGAGGAATGTATCAGACTGCAACTGTGTGAAGTAGGCGAGAAAGGAACAGACGAGTGGCTTCATAAGGAAACCGGGGGTATCTGGTGGGAGGGGGTCTAGGAGTTGTTGGAATGAGGCAGAGCTTTTAATGTAGAACAGAACCTGATATGCAGCGGAGATTGTTTCCAAATCATTAGGTGATTGTCCCATATGCGGAATAGAAGCACCGCTAGCTTGGGAAGCATTGCCGATAGAATGGCACCCTGGTTGCCGAGGCTCCATTCAGATGTCCCTTCACAGCGCCGATGCAATATTGGCAATCAATGGAGGGATGGAGCATATATCGTAAATCGGCCACCTGCATTTATCTACCTCTTCCAACTCAGGCGAATCCGCTTCTAAGACAACAGTCTCACTCATTCCATGTCAATGGCCCCCTTTCATGTCTCAACTGCCGATCCCTCTGTAGGATGTCGCCGGCACCTGCCTTGGAAGCAAGGCGCGGCGGTCCATGAACATTCCTAGACCTTGCAGGAGCACGTACATAAAAGTCCAGTCAACCGCGGTACTGCCAGCCATGGCTTTCTGTCACAAAAGCAAGATATTGCCTGTCTAGGCCACCGATCATGCCGTAGTACTGCGTCTACGCTGGTTCAGCCAGCCTCGATGCAGTCATGATCGAGTCCTACGAGAATGCATTGGCTTACCTACGGCATGTTAGACTGTATGTTAAACTATCGTTATCATTAATATGGCTGGCTGAGGATCGAAGCCTCATAGGTCATGAGTATGATCGTAACTTAGATTTAGATTATTATAATGCGACCGTCGCATTGTGATCCAGACCGCAGCCAGGCGAGTGAGTACCCGCCCTAGAATCGGAAAATGAATCCGAAAAATTGACCGCCTCGTCATACTTCCAATTTGTAGAAGTATCTCTTCTGAATACAAGTGTACATGACTTCTTCCCTTTTTATTAAGACTGGTTGAAAGCATAGGTCTTTAGAGGTAGTAGAGAAGAACTTCTACCGATTATAAGCTTCGGGGATTGCCTATGAAAATAGTGTTTCACTATCCGCGGGCCGCAAGCTTACGTACCGCTGGGATCCGAACCCTAATGTAACGTTTAGCTGGAAACGGCTTGGTCTTGGGTTCAAGAACCAACATGACAACCGAAGTGAGACCCACGAATGGGCCCTAGCTACATATTGGAGGTGGGACCCACCGAACGACCATTCCCAACAATCGGTGTCAAAGTGTCATGCATTCGAGGGCTTCTGCAAGTGGATACCTGTCACAGTTAATGCCAGCCTTTCGGGCACGGATGCCTGATTGTACAAGTACACATTGTCATGTATCCAGCCCGTTAACTCATCGATCTTCTTCCATCCATTTGGGGTCTACAATGCCCAAAATTTAATATTCTTATCGTGGTCCCGTCAAAGGAACATACGACTGCGGCGTCAACATACAATGATCCGTCGTAATGGCAAGAGAGGCTCCTGCGAGCCCTGTCGGAAGTCGAAGATCAAATGTGACCATGAGTTTCCCATTTGTCGAAGATGTCAATATCGTGGTATGACCACAAGTTGTATATATCATCCAGCACCAATGACTCGGCCAGAATCAAGACGGCATCGTCGTCATCACGATCCTCAAACACTATCGCAGCTCATTGCGTCCCCTACAGCTCGTTTGGGTAACAGGGGCAGTATCACTGAAGATATGTACGTGTTTCATTCTTTCTATTTCTTCGGGTTATATTATTGGCTTCGGACGTTCTGGGGTATTCGAGATTGTGACATACATGCCTTGGAGACTGTCTGGTAAAGTAATGCTAAGAAAAGGGGAGCAGCCTAGCAGGAAATGGGTCGACTATCAGGGAAGGGGCTTCTGCAACCATGACGGCTCTGTATAAACTTATAAGAGGTTAATACTGACCTCATTTCTCAAAGACAAGACTATCAAGGCGGCTCGGTTCCCCAGGCTAGTGGTATATACGGGGCCAACTCCCCGCCGTGCTCACCTACCATTCGCGACATATGCAACACCGACATCCAACAAGGGTCTACACTCTTAAAGCGTCTTAATAATATTTCTGCCCTTGCAAAGCTCGCGGAACGGTACATCCGATCGCAGAGCCATACGATCCCAGTCCCAGCTTTTCTGGCACAAACAACCATTGCGTCCTTAGAAGAGGATCCTTCAATCGAAAAAATGAGCACCAGAGATCACCTTGCAAGGTCAATTCTGATCACCGGAAATACCTGTCGTGAACTAGAGCTAGACGTATATACATCGCCCAATACGTTCTGCAAAATGTTCACCGGGCCTGCATTACGCTGGGAAGCGCTGGGGCTGCTCTTCACCTGGGCCGCACTTGCTCTGTTAAACTCACCAGCAGATGACAGTCTCACTGCAAAGCTTATAGCGGCTCATGAGACCAACAAGGCTGGAAGTATTTCGGCAATGGTGCACTGCAGTAATTTATGTATCACACTATGTAAAGAATATGCACCTGCGAGTGAGGTTCTCCTATGGCTGCTGCACGAGAGTCTGACCCTCACGTTACAGTTCTACGGTGATTGCAGTAAGTTCACATTAATTACACCCATCAAGCCATCATAGTCGCCCTGAAGGCATCACTACACTTCCATGAAAAGCTTATTGTTCTAGGTCATCAGGCATGGCAGCGCCTAAGCGACCTGGCTACTGAAGTTCTTGACCCAACTATAGTCAAGCTTGGCCCGAGAATTCCCTTTATCTTTGCCCAGACACGAAGGAAGATTATAGCTTCTGCGTACTGGATAGACAAAAGTTTGGCAAGTTTACACGGTCAAGTTCCGCGAATTACTTGCCTCCCACCGGGTTTTGAAACCCCACTTGATATCGATGATGATGAGCTTCTTTTGAAGGGATTTGATTTGCTACATTCGCATAGTAGTGCCTGGAACCAATCGGAGTATACCTGCCCAGCTACATATATTCGCGCCAGATATATCTTGGGCACGTTTCGAGATGAGCTATTTCAACTATCCCTCATAGTGTCTACTGCCAATAGACTCCCCAAGCTAGAGTAAGCTATGGATTCGCTCTCTTCATTGCTCGCCATACTTTACTCATGGTTTTCTAGGAATTTATCTCGGCGCTATAGGGCCGCTTGGCTGGAGATGCCGAACAAGCTGCATTACAGAGACACCGACCAGGTCGAGGCGATGCCCTACATGACTTCCTTCCCCCAGCTCCTACTCTTCTTGGATTATCTTCAGGGTGAATATCTTATTTATAAAGAGCTCGGTGGCACTCTTAAGAGCACGAGACCTCAGCTTCTCTGGCATTGCAAAAGGACTCTCAATATAGTGATCAGCCTGTTTGCGTCACCGAAGATGACGGCACAGACTAGTCCGTTGGAACGTATCCGCGTTGTGAGTTTCCGTCCACCACATATATTAGTGGCCATGGCTTCTCAATATACTAAGACCTTTCTGTTTATATCCCAGGGAGTATTATATGGTGTCCCATGTGCCGAGTACCTTATCCTCAACCTGACGGAGAATAGTGGAGAAAACGAACTAAAAGATCATTTACCATCTCCACTGGAGCTCATACGCAATATCAGTGCTCTCGTCAGTTTCTTGAATCAAGAGTACCATGCTGATGATCAGCTTAAACTTTCCTACATCAACACATATAGGAGTCTGGAGTGTGCCTTAAATGATATTCTAAATTCGAGACTGATGTACACCCTTGGCTTCGGTTCCGGCACTAGTTCATCGACCATTTCCCCTGGCTCTGAGATTTCGGAAGGCAACAATAACATTGAAAGCGAGTTGATTGATCGGACGGATGACCTTAAGTGGGCTAGACGAAGCAATGTCTACGTGTAGAATTGATTTCTCATAAGTATAAATACTAGAAGTGGGCACGTTCGCATGCAATGGTCTGACGAATACTATTTAGTGCAAGGAAACACGAGCCGGGACTCTCGTTGGTTTTGGTTTCTGAAGTAACTATAGCTGTTTCAACAAAGGCGATCTAAGATGCCATGTGTTACTTTTTGTAGCTTAATCATAGGTTTGCAAGATGGGCAATTTTCTGAATCACTTGTAAGTAGTAACCATATCATCTGTGTCTAACACGGAACTAACCCATTCATTATCCTAGGGCAACTATAAAGCAAGACCTTTAGACCAAGTAAATTAACTTTATTTAACGCTGCAGCTATATCATGTAGGAAGAGTCCCCATTTACTTCAAAAATATGTTTTTAGGCTTCTGTTGTTTGCCATAATGAATGATTGTGAGAGCCCGTCAAGCCCTAAAAGTGGCGAGGTTTGGAATTCGTGTAACCTTGACATGGCCGAGTTGAATGGCGATTAAAGCAAAACCGACAACAGTATTGACGTCGATCCTAGAATGGATGACAGCGCGTAAGTTGGTCCTATTCTTTTCGGGTTTCTGTTGCTGATAGTTCGGAATATATCCTCTTTATACAATGTTCCATACTATCTACATAGGGAGCCTCCCAGCCGGAGGTTCTGGTTGCAACTAGATACACCGAGATCTTGCTATTTCATCTATTATTGGCATCTTTGGACTATTGTCACGACATGTGTCACTTTTATCCCTCGCTTGGGGTATAAGCCAGCCTTTTGCTTTACTGCCGCGGCCGCAGCTGCTTTCTCTGAGCTTTCGCCAGTATCATAAATGAGACGCAGAATCTCGTTTTCTCTTGCATGCTCGGTTTTGGGAATACTGCCATATGCGCTGCCTTTTATGCGCAAGTCAATTCTTCTTAATCCCATGTTATGCCTTGAAACTAATGTGGTATATAGATATACAGCCCAGGTGATGCAGACTGAACATCGGGCCACCGGCAAGCTTGACTCACTTGTGGCACCATTGACATATACTAATGTTGGAACGTCTGTTCCCATCTGGATCTGTCTTGGATTGTATATATCCATAGAGATACTTACTCTTCTCCTTCCTTTTTAATCCTCAACTATGGACATAACGAGCTAGACTTCCGCGTCTTGGCCGCAATCCCAGCGATCTGTAACAGCGCGATAGTCAGAAGCCCAGATCATTCTGTAAATAGTGAAATAGATCGTCTTTATATGAGATTTAGAGATATGCTTGGAAGTTAGAATCATCGGAAAACCGGCCATTACGGGCCTACGGCCTCCGCAGACTTTCACCAACTTCCATTGAGTATGCGTTCAGATGAGATACTGCTTTGGCTTAATCCGTTGAATTTTCTCGGTCGCACTTCAGCGTGGCGTGAACGCCGTCGAGATTATTGGCTTGAGGGTAGTAAAATGAAATATGACCATGAGGATAAACATATGCGTAGTAGGGAATTCCCATCACCTTTTCTATGCTTTTCATCTTTAACCGGCTGGCTACGGAGATCGTGAAAGGGATAGTATGGTCTTCATGTGCAATCACTCTCCTTGGCGAGCTACAGTTTAGCGGGATGATATAGAATTACCATAGTAATTGGTATTATATTAAACGATGCTATCATAACATCACCTTTCAGCGCGTTAAAGAAGCATTTATTCAATATAAAACTAATCATGTTATAATGAAACGCGGGCAAAAGATTCACATATATTTAATGAAAAGGCGACGATAATAAGAGGATTAGTAAGGAAATGCACTCGCAAAATCCGATACATCGCACTCCATACACCGCCGAGTCTCCATGACTGCGAATGCGATGCTATAGATCAGTATTTAGCAGAAATACGTAGCGCTTCAGCCTATTACCCGACGGGTAAACTCAGTTGATCGTTCTTGAAGAGCTAGGCCGATCAGCCGGTACAAAGTACTAGTTGGCAAAATGAATTAACCGATCTACGCGATTCACCTTGCTCATATTACCTCGATAGTCGTGTAAACTATTACTTGGTCAGGCGTAATCGGAGGTATTCGTGTCCGTACAGATACTATTGAAGTAGAAGCTAAGCCACTCTCCTTCCCTCCAGTAAAGCGCCCACGTGCCGATGTGCGTTTCCAATACTATGCATCTCAGATATGCACGACTGTGATCTAACAAGAGCATAGCCCCACTCAGAGGACCCCCAATAGATCTAACTAATAGGTAAAATAAATGATAATCTGCAAGCCTTGTTATTCACTAGCGGTCTAACTGTTCGGTGTCTACCCCACCCCTCCGTCTCACCTTGCGTACACAACATGGGGTCCAAATTCATAAAAATAACAGCGACAGGATGAAGAAGCTTTAGTATCAGCCTTGATGGTGGTTTCAGATGAGTCGGGGTCGTCTTTTCTGTCGGGCGAGTAGAAGTATCTGATACAGGTTTCTTAGTGGTCATGTAATCAATAGTAGCTATAAGCAGGCTTAAGTTGGAAACAAATTTATTTCAGTTATTCTATATTATGTATTATAAGGATATATTGATAATCCTTTTCACTTACTGTTCAACTACTGTTAAAGCACTTAATATCACCTAATGTGTTGACGTTCTTGACCTTGAAAATGGAATCCCCTCCTCCATAAGCTTAAGCCATTGCTTGTCAATCTCGAGCCGCCGCTTTTCATTCTCGAGCTGCATTAAACGATTTTCCTCCTCTTGTTTTTCGATTTCCATTTCTAATTGCTTGAGTTCTGCCTCCTTTTGTTTACGATATGCCTCAAGCTTTCGAAGCTCAAGCTCTTCGCGTCTCTGTTCTGAAGTCAAAGCATTTAGTGACGCAACACGGCGAGGATACTGAGAGGATCTTATGGACCTAATCGATTGGTAAGTATATCTTAGGCGATGATAAGTACTTGGAGACATACTCGTGATCACCATTCTGTGAAGTAGATCGGGAGGCGGATCTTGAACTTCTCTGAGATGACTGGGGTTGTGGTAAAGCGGACTGGCCTTCAGAGACACTAGATGATGAAGAACGTCGGCGTTTGCGACTAGCTATATCAACAATATAGTTAATAACGATTCATTAATTATTGAAAATGAATCAAAGCACTTGCCCTCTCGACTCATATGACGAGGTGGTTTAGTCGATGGCGGTGGTGGATGTTTATGCACACCATGCGATGTAAATAAGATATATGGACATTGACTGATATCCACTGGAACTAGGGCATTAAAAACAACATCACAGGTTGTATGCTTTAATCGTCCTGGTCCTTGAGGATGATCTCGATCTTTTAAGTATTCAGTAACCGGTCATTAAACCCTTACTAAGTAACCTACCACAATGTTTCCGTCGGGATGATAGAGGCTCAAAAACACCACAATCTTCAGTGGCTGGTAGAATCTCTTTGTTAAAAAGATCTTCAAGAAACTGTAAGTCGATACCTATATGACCTTGTATTACTCCTCTATGATGTTTCGTTATGATAGTAGAGGAGTCATTTGTACAGCCAATAAGGATGTACATTCGCCGTAAGGATTCTAGAGCAGTTAGAGAGTACTCGAAAGTCACTTATAGAACACTCGAGGCTTACCACTTGACTAGATCTCTTGAATACCGGCTTACATGTAGGAAGTTGGTCGATACAGGAATGGCCTCTTTTGAAGAGATTCACTTTCGACCGATAATAACTATACGTAGTTAGTAATTAGTTTATAGGTAGTTCGGGGTATTAGACATACTTGTACGCATTTCGCTTGCCAGGATTTTTCCCCAAGATCTGAGTCTCACCCTGGGCTTTTTGAATTTCCTGTAGCATACTTTCATCTACAGAGGTATGATGAAGCGATCCAAGCAAAGGATTCAAGAATTCACATGCATAGATCCCTGAGCATTTCCAGGTCCATTTCTTAGCTTTGCATTTGAAAAACGGGCAATACATTGGTCGTTTCTGCTTGTTGGTCAGGTGTTTGGCATACTGAATCTAGGATTACTCAGTTAATACTGGCTCGTTATACAAAACTTAGTAAGTGTTTATCTCCTGCACAACTTGCTCCATTTCAGCTTGCGATCGCCCTCTTGCAGAAACAACATATGCATATCCATGGATATGACTTGTTGGATACTCTGGTAGATCATCGATATATTTGAGTTTCAGCGTTGTAAGGGCACGGTGTTTTAGCATATGTGAGTGGCATGGGACAAGCTGGTTCCTGTATTAAGTACTTAGCAACCAATTAGAAACTACTTCCGAAGTAGTTAGTTACCGTTTCCTCAATACCTGGGTCATTTTCACAATGCGAACCAAGAAGTCCATCCACATTAATAGAATTATTAGACTCCATGAAACCAGAAAAAAAAAATTGGATATGTCGAAACTGCTTCCCAACTGCTTCGTAACTGCTTTGATTTTCCAAGGAATATTGGGAAGTAAAAAGAAAGTGAGTAGTAGAAAAGTAAATTACAGGTAGTTATGTACAGTATTAATAGTTCCCGCTTATTAATAAGGTTTACTATCACGTGATAGTTTGGTGGTCCTCAATGCTCACTCATATGAGCTCTACGGGAGCCCATGTCATTAATATGCTCACCTCAACCTGCTGCCTCTCTCTTGCTGGTGCATACCCGAGAACTACTTGATCTTGATGAAGTCAGGCCAACGACAACTACTTATGTTAGCTGCTTGGATACTTCCACGAAAGTGAAACCAAGAGTATCAATTTTGAAAGTTGAGCAATACATCATCAATTGGCCGACTGGCCCAGTGGTTAAGGCACTTGCTTTACATTCGCGATCGCAAGGGATCGCAGGTTCGATCCCTGCGTCGGTCATTCTTTTTTTAATCCCAATTTCTTGGTGTTCTCTCTTGATTCTTTTTTTTATCTTTCTTTCTCATTGAAGCACTCAAAATCAATCGAGTTCCTAATTTCGACCAAATTCATCAAGATTTATCTGCGTAGCTGAATAGCCAGTTTTGTGTTTGCGATTGTCATCGTTAAACGGGCAAGATATATAATTGCAGTATACTACATAAAATACTAGTAATTATCTATGATTCTACCTTCTTCTAAGGAACAAAGCATAGCAGTATTCCTTACCTTTATTATCCCTAGTTATCAATAAATATACTCTGTAGAACCAAGCACTTCCAACAGTCATTCCCAGCTATAACAATTAAAGGTACGTCCAACCCAGTACTGTAGCGACAGGACTTAACCATAACCAACCAACACGCCCAAAACAACAACAATGAATCTCCACGATACAAAATATAAGCACTTGCGCAGGAGAAAGACCATCATAAAGCTGTTGGTTGGTGAAACATAAACATAGAGTATAAGAGACCAACGCCCTTGTCCTACCCCTCACTGCCACAGGTCGTACCAACAATGTCCAACTTGTTCCTGAGGAAAAGCCGCTAATCTGTATAGCAGACAAACAGAATCCAACGTTGAACTTTGAATATTATTATCTTATTCCCAGACTAACAAACAAAATGAACCTGATACACCAACAAACACCAACCCAAACACAGCCCTCACCCTAACAAACTAATAAAAGGTATCACCCCAAACCAACATGAAACTAAAAACACCATACAACCAACCCATTAACAAAACCCCCTAAACCTCCAAACCCCTAATCAACCCGAGACAAACACCATCCCACCTTCCATCATCGCATCACCTCCCCACCACGATAAGAAACTCGCAAATGTAACCCCTCAATCTCACCTCACCTTAGCTAGCGCACACAAAACCAAACCCACCCGAACACAGCCGCAAAAAACCAAACGGCCCCATTATGTCGCCTTATCACATATGGAGCATGTCAAAACAAGAGGGGCCGTCCGTTCTAGAATGCTTCCTTGGTGGAGATGAGGCGTTCTGTTTCGGAGATTTTTTCTTTTTTTTTCTTTGTTGGTGGATTCATTGGGTTGGAATGGAACTTGGTTACATACATGGCGGCCCGATGTGGGTTCTTCTTTTATTTTTATTTTTTAATTTTTATTCTGATTTTCAAATTATTGGTTTGAGTCTGGTTTTGATTTGGTGATTGTTTTAGCTATCTTTTATTTGTTTTGGGTTTTGGTTTTGATAAGGATGTTGCATGAGGGGTGGTATGGTATTTATCTTCTACATTTCATATTACTGATTAAAACTATTTCTGCAGCTACGTCACTGGTCTAGTAACCTACTAAACCAACAGAGCATAGATCTCACTACTAATAATCCCAGGAAAACATGGTCCCAGGCTCCTAGCATGGGCCACCCAGATATCAATTAACCATGATGGTATCAGTCATTGATCCCAGTTATAATGCACAGCAACATATAGCACGTTTCGCTTAGAGAAATGACTCTGCAACTGGGCATACCGTATTCTTTGACCGGGATATTCTTCTTGGGGAGTGTCTTCAACGCGAGAGTTGATTTATAAGACTGTCGTGTTTCTCTCTCGGTATATGACTCAGCTTATCGAGTAACTACCGGTGGCTGTGTCTTGTGCTGGTTGGAGTTGTGGGGTTTGTGTTGATGGCGGGGTGTGTTAATGGAAACTGGGGATTGGATGTAAGCTGAGTTTTACCATGCGGAAATTTTTTTTAAATGATTCATTTGAACGATGTAGAAAGAGATATGTTTTGAGGTTGTGTTGAGAATCTATAGGGAGAAGCACTTGGGTTTATTCAGGTATGATAGCTGGAAAGCGAGGAACTTGTGAATTAGCACATTGTATGTACATATACTTAACTTCAGAATGTAATATCAGATCCAAGTATATAGCTATAGGTATACATACTCCTTCATAATCCACAACTAGACTATAGATGACACCTATGCTACTATTGCATATTTGTACATAGGTACATAGTTATACTTCCAGTGTAGTACAGGAGAAACTTCCACGTAACAAACACAACCACAACCACAACCAAAACCATGAAAGAAACGATATCATGTTTCATACAAACGAAACGCAGATTAAACTCTGTATCGGCTACAAAGAAAACTCAAGGCGTCCAGTCCGGTTCAAAATGCTAACCACGAGGACAGCGGACCCGTTTACAAGGCTGATGGATATGCAATGTCAGCAATAGACTTGCTTTGTTGTTTATTCGGTGGACTCTTTTTTGTTTATTTTTGATTTGTATTTTATTTTATTTTATTTTATTTTATTTTATTTTTTTTTGGTATTGGTTTTGTGGTATTTAATTTTATCTGATTTGTGGAGATGATAAGATGATAGGATATGATATTGGATTGGATTGTATAATGAGGGTGTGTTGGATGCGGGGATGCCTGTGCGACGTGTGAGGCTCGTTGGATTCTTGGTTTTTGGGTTCTGGTTTAGGTTGGGTTGGACGCGTTTTCTTGGAAATGTATGTCTGTCTTATCTGTCTTATCTGTCTTATTGGCGTTTGATGGTTGGGTTGGAAATCAGGGTTTTTGGTGGTTTGTACAGATTAACAATTTGGGTTTGATAGGTGATAACACGACAAGACGGAAGCTACATTACACTACTCTCTGTACGCTCCGCTACACCGTGTTCAGAGACTCCGTCGTCATTGATCCCGTGTGCATACTTATCGGATATTATTTGCGATCGGTGGCATGTTGTGTCTCATATTCAAGGAATGGGGACCTGTTCAGTGAGGTCATCGACGATTGACAGCATGGATCAAGATTGACCGACTGATCTTTGTTCGTCGGTGGCTGTCGAGGTAGATCTGCCATCGCGCTTTGTTCTCGGTCGCGAAGGGCTAGACCGGGCGAAACCTGTTTTCTGCAGTGCCGATCGTTGAAGTAGTGGAGTCTACCTTGAATCATGCTGTAGCGAGGGCTTAGCCACAAGACAGGTACTAGCCACATCGCCTGAGCCACAGTGGAGAGGTATGTGGGAGGTATGTAGATCCTAAATAGACCTATCCGTCACAATGCATGAGGGGCCCCGAAGTTTGGGTAGATAACATCCAGATGGGGACAGCTGCAATAGTTATGCACTGTATTCATCAGCTTGCAGAAGGCGCCACAATCCACATACCTTAAGTGGGTGCGTTGTGGCGGTTATACTTTGTGATAGAACGAAGTATCTTTGGGTCACCCCGTGCAGAGCTCAAATGATCAGCCGGGGAAGCGGTGGTCGACGCGTCCGTCAGTCCTATTTTCTCCCTTGTCACGAAGCTCGCAACCAAGAACCAGGAAAATCAACCCGGGGGAAGCGGAAAGGACCATCCGCCAGCTCCATCGGCTGCAAGGAGTCGACACCTTAACACCTTAAACCTTTCCCCCGGACTCGGACCGCATTCCGCAATGTGCAAGACGCTCTGTGCTTTTACGCTGAGGCCCATTCTCCTTCCCAAAATAGTTGTTACAGATGAAGACGTGTGCTGGGTGGCGATTAAACCCCGGACAAAGCCGCGGGAATGTTGTGCATCCTTGAGTGACGATCACACAACTCCCTGCGGTTGTGTACCCCATCTTTTTATCATTGTCAACCTTTTCGGCCATCCCTAGCGACGGACAGCTCAGTCTGGGGTATCGTGGATGGGACCATGATTCAGAATACGGGTCATATGTCTGTGCTGGCTGAATTCTCTGGGGATGTTGCCCCAGCGTTCGTCATCCACGCTGAGTAACTGAGCGGCAAGACATTGACCATGCTGACTCCGCAATCTCGTGTTCTTCGACTTTCAATGCCATCCTGTTGCTCGCATGGCAGCTTCGTATCCAATAGTCGATCAGGCGGTGTATCACCGCCCTTTTCGATGCGTCGTCGCCCAGCCGGGTATCCCTGCGGGGGATGGTACTTTGGCAGCTGTGGCAAACATGGTACTCCTGTCGCCGGGGAATAATTATTCAATCTGTAAAAGATTTAATAATACTAAATAAATTGGGATAGTCGATGCAGTTGCAGAAACAGCCAGACGGGGCGGCAATGCAGGGTTGGACCCGGGATCATGGGATGAGATTCGACCTATCGCTCGATTGATCCTGCGATCGGATGTAACCAGTAGGAGGTCTGAACCCCCGGGAATGGGCGGTGATACGGAGGACAAAAGTACTTTGCTGTACTTACATCCATCAAGGCATGTATGTATGTGGTGACCCTTTCTGCAGATGGATACAGAGGAATGGACAGGTAGTCGTCATCTAATTGTGTGATGAATGCTGAATCGCAAACCCCATGCGAAACAAAACAGAAACCAGGAGCCAGCAAATGGATCCTCGTCCACCAATGAGTGGAGGCGAATTGGAATTGTTCTCGGAAGTGTTAAACACCCCCGGAAACTGAGGAAAGGTTGCCGGGGATCCAGCGAGAAGGCATGAAAGGGGAAAAGATCCCCATACTCTCCTCACCCTTGGGACCGCCGGCTCCTCTTTCCGCCTTTCCCGTAGCCTGGTTACTTTTGCGGAAGGAAGGGGAAGAGTGAGAACCTGGGAGTTGGGTTACAAATTCCCTGAAAGGGATAATAGTACATTATTCAGTAGACGGCGATCGTTTGGACCCATTTTTATTTGATATGATTCTAAATTCTATTTCCTTTTTCGGAAAAATATATATTTTCTAGGAGGAAAGTGGGGAGGAAGGATTCCGACATGACGGTTCGATCGTTTCGCGGGAGGCGGAAATGGTTTCCCCGGGGTAGGGATGTTTAATAATAATTAGGTTCGTTTTAGCTGAACTATTGATGGATCGTGATTGATAGTATCGGATTAAAATTCGGCGGTGCGGACGACGAGTCTAGACTCGACACTGCTGGGCCCTTTCTTGCCGAGGCACCAGCCGACCGTACTTCATAAAGTCCGGGGAAGCTCTCGCAGACAAAGACCCGATTTACCTGTCAACTGGCTGGCGGAAGGGACCGGCCTGCTATCTCCGTAGTTCGTACTTTGTCAATAAATAGTAGTATTGTAGTTATTTGTCAAGCATATGAAATCACAGGAAAAAAGATCTGTCGGCACATGTGTTGCTGGAGCCTGATGCACATCATTTGCGAGGTACGTATGCTAGGTACTTCTCAAACATCAGCTGAAGAAGGGCTTCTAAGAAAATATGATGGATCCTCCGACGAAACTAGAGGCTAAGTCCTAAGACACCAATTCAGACCACACCAATTGGGCAGCAAAAACACCATCAAGGGGAAATAGGGGTTCTATCCCAGAGCTCTGGTAGCTGAAGCTCCATCTGGTATCACGATCACCATATGATCCAGTAGGCCGGGCCTCGCGCGACATTTCCCCGATTGCCGAGGGCTCGATTTAACCACGAGCTTTCCCCTGATCCGCCAGCGCGAAACAAGCACTATCGCATCCCAGCTCCATTTAGCCTCGGCTGAAATGCGTCCGTAGACCCGGCGCGAAGGTCGCCACCGTGAGGCTCTGATTTTATCCGCGGTCGCTTCATTTCAGAACGTGAAAATTCAGCGTCTGTCACTGGCGGAATGAAACGGGAGAAAATATTCCGCCTCATCTTTCTCTAACTTGGGCGAAATCCGGAGGAACGCTTTTGGCTACGGAAAACCGGGGCCGTTTGCAACTTGGAAACTTGGGGCTACGTGGAGCAGGGCCGCATCATCCTGGTGTAGTAGTAGTACGTAGTAATTATCCTTCACCAGTATCCGATCGAGTAATCACGGAAGAATTCTCGGCTGTGCGACCAGGGGATTGTTTCTACTCCTGACTAGAAACGCGATCGGTGTTACGCTGGCGATAGTGTGGACGATCTGGTCGAGTCGCGGGGAAGTTCCGAGCGGTTTACGGAGTAAAAGATATATCCAGAAATTCCTGGGTCAATGATCTTCCGAGGGGTTCTCGTGGGGGATTAAAGTAGGCGAGCGCGTTCCATGGTTCTGAACCTGTCAAGGTCCCAAAAGTTAGTCAGTCGGATTTGACACTCACCGTAGAAATTCGAAATCCAATCCGTCCTGGCCAGTTCATCAAGGACACGACAGCGGATGAAGAACCCGAGATAAAAAATTAAGTAAGAAGAGAGAACGGTAGTAAAGAAAGAAAGAATAAACCGAGTCTCCACCGCGGATACCGCGCATGGGCTCTGGAACAAATCTCGAAGGAACTCCGTCAGCTCGCGATTGATTTTCTTTCCTATTTTATTTCTTTTCCTCCCACTCCATTGGGCCGCACGAGGCGACTAGATTTTTCTGGCGGAAAACGAAACGACTAGGCGGAAAATCATCCTCAGCTAGAAATTATTACTGCATAAGCTATCGTTGCTACTATCGTTACTGATGAAAATCCATCGGTCGGGGATTGCCCGCGTTCAGACCGCTAGAAGTATCAGGATTCAAGGAAATGGATTGCAATGCGCGGTGTGAGTGAGAGAGGGTTGCTGTGGTGTGCTGGAAATCGCAAGAAATACAGGTTTAGGGCATGGTACAGGCGGTGACCTGATGTGACTACTAGTAACTGCCGCTGTATCCCTGGAGATAGACATACAGAGTACAGCTCGACATACATCCGCCCGCAGTATTATGTATGCACGTTCACCGCGAGGATGTCAAACATCGAAGCGGTGTGCTTCCATGCGCATTCTGATTCGACTCCCCTTCATCCGCCACTCGGTCGGGGATGGGGAGGACAGTTCAATAATGTTACGACTATCAACGCAGGTTGGAACGAGCACAGACGGACAACTGTCTCGACAGCAGACCGCAAGAATCCGTTTCAGATGCACGAGCGCCCAAAATATATCATTCTATCGGCGGCAGTTGGTAAATGGTGGTTGATCGTGTCGTATCGCATAATCTAGCAATGCGTCTGACCACCTTCAGCTTGTGCTCACTGTACGGCAAGCAGTTTGGGGGTCTGATACGGAGTCATCCGAGTCATCATCGCTGAGACATATGATTAAGGATTACTATGACGGTGAAGAATTCCTCCGAAATAATTCCAGGCACAGAAAATCAAGTACCGAGAAATCCTCGAGGCAGCGTACGCGGGTTTATTCTTACTTAGTCGGGTAACAGTTACGGGTAATAATACTCGAAAAAGGTCAATAATAAATAATAAATAATAAATAATAAAATTGGTTTAGGAAACTTTCACCCCCGTTTTGACTCACTCTTTGACGGTTTTTTGATCCCCACGCCCCCCAACCCGATGTTCCCCGGGCCGCGGGCCGATGCTGAAAGAAATATTTATTTATTATTTATTTAATTAATAAAATCCGGAGGACTGGAACAAAAACAAATTCAAATAAGAAAAGCGATAGATCCACGTCCACTGACCGGGGTCTGCTGTCTGATTGTCAGAATCTCACACTCACACTCACACTCTCGCAACCCTTTGTCCAAAAGGATTTGGTGGTGGTACTTATTTTCTTTGATTGATCAATTCTGGCTTGGAATTGAATGCAGCGAAGGAGACGAACTAAATCAATCAATGAACAAATCAATGATTCAGTCTGGCTTGGGTCGCCCTATCTGTCCAACTTACTTCACCTTTGAACCCTCACCAGTCGATTCTTCATACATAATACATCGTACAGCTGCCGGGACGCCGCTTCCGCCTGATCCTCGCGCTTGACCTGCAGTTTGTCAGTTGGGTACTGGCCAGCATTACGGAAGATTCGAAGTCTCTTGAGGAATTCTCGACCGGTATTTTTGTTTGGCGATCATTTTACTCACTGCCTGTTGGTTGTGGGGCCTGCATTTTTTATTTTATTTTTTATTTTCCCCTTGGAAATTAAAATAAATCGATTGTTTTTTATTTTTCATTTTTTATTTTATTTTATTTATTCTTTTTTTTTTAAGAAAAACTACGCATCACACCAACCCCCCCCGCGACGCCTTATCTGTTGGGATATGCAAGGGAGTCCAGACGCTCCCCCGATCGATCTGGACCCATACATATACATATCTCCTTTCCTTCACCACAACTTGTCCCATTTACTCAAATATTGGTGTCAGAGCTTATTACTATTTACACCCTCCCATTCCTCCCTTCCCTCCTTCTGGGTCCCTTCCCCAGACTTGTCGATCTTCTTCACCTTTATTATCTTCAGTTGCTCCCTCCCGAGAACTCTCTCGTCAGCAACACACTCTCCACTCTTCCCATATCGGAGCTCAACCTGCTACAACTGACCATCACCGCCGCTTTGGCTTCTAACCTCATCTCTCCATCCATCATTCACACACAATGAAGTACACCAGATCATCAGCGATACCAATGTTTCCACTCCAGGCCTGGAGTGGCAACGCGGCCAGTCTCAGATCCTCCCCCAGTGAGGCTTCAACCAACACCGACCCGGTCGCCTTCAGCTTTGATACTACGTGGGACGGTGGCTCGCCCATTTCCACCCCGGCAGCCCCTCCACCAACTCCTCAGGACTCTCTGCTCGATATTACCCCTCGCAAGTGTTCCTTCTCTACAGCCTTTGGCATGAGCAATGCTTGTGCTTTTCCCTCCTGGCCCAACCGACCGGCTTTGATCAGCACGGACACCGAGGTTTCTACAGGAAGCGCCTACATCTCGGACGAGGAACTTTGCTTCGATTTGGGACCCCAGTCCGAATCCGCCGTGGAAGAAGAGTCAGCCGTAGAAGAGTCCGTCCGACCTGGTGACCTGACGACTGAACAGCAGATCCAGATGCTGCGCGCCGCTGCTGAAGAGGAAGCTCAGCGCGCCCGTTTCCTCGCCCAGGTCCAGGCGCACGCGCGGGCTCAGCAAGCCATGCGGGTGGCACAGCTCGCTTCCCTAGAGAAGGAAAATGCGAAGCGCAAGAAACGCCAGGCTGTGCCCCAGAAGAAGCGACGGGCTCCGTCGGCCACTAAGGTGGTGATTCGTGCCTAGAGCTGCCAACTTTGCCTTGTATCAACATTTTCCTTCTTATCGATACCCCGCCTGTCTGGTCGCCCCACGTTGTCTTCACTGGTTTGTTAGCGCAGCACTGTCGAACGATCGACAGAACATGGACTTTTCCAGACTTTTCTGAATTTGCGGTCAACGATTGTTTCCTGGTGTCGAGTGACCAATCGGAGTGAAAGCCCTCTTCTAGCCCAAAACAAAGCGAGTCGCACTACAAAAGCGCACAGAATCCGAACATCTGATGACTGATGACTGATGTGCTGCACGTGCCTCGCCTCGACGGAGGGGCGGCGCTGGTTGGCTGCCCGTGGGGGTTACAACACAGTACGCGCTGTAGCCGGACGGAATTTCCAATCCCGCCGCCCACGGAGTTACAGGCCCGATTCGCTGCCTGATTTTCTTTCGCTTTGCTCGATTACTTAATAACTCGTCGCTGTCGGCGCATCACGGCGAAAATTGCGTGTCAGAATAAAATGACTTCCGCTTCCCCTCCTCGGCGCCTCTTCAGTCGGCTGCACGTTGGACAGGGTCCTGCGCCTATCACCTAGCTGGTCATCTCACCGCTACTGTCTGATGCCCTTCGGATCTTATCTCGCTTTGACACCACCACTATTCTTATGACTCACCCACCGGAAGTGATGCTGGGCCTTTCTCGTTGTCCGAACTTTCCTGTGACCCCTCCTGACGTTTGTTTTTCGTGCTTTTCTGCGATGGCGTTGGGTGGTCTTCAGCGTCCATGGTAGCGCTTTGATTTTCTTTCTCCATTTCGGGAACTCTTGTCATGTTCGTTCAGCCTGTCCAGGATTTCACAGCACTGTCCTTTGTATTTTTTTTTCCTTTCTGCCTTTCTTCCTACACTCCATCTTAATACCCTTTTCCCTGAATATTTTCTAGCGTCGATCCAATGTTCTCAGATACCCGTCGTGTACCTAATGTTGTGTCTTTGTTGTTTCTCATACCCCGAGCGTGTTACATGAACAGCTCCCGCATCGGCTTTTTCCACGGTTTGCATTTGCATAGCTCAGCGACATACCCTATTTTCTGTGATGACTCTTTTAGCGACCATGGTTTTATCTTTTGATCTAGGTAATGGCATGTGAATATGAGGTTGTACTGAATCTGGCATCCTGACTTTGTAGACGTAGTTCGTGATTGAAATTAGATTGTAATTCAGACCACCGTCTCTTGTGATCAGACCGTAGATATCGACAATAGAACCGAAGGCCAAAGCTCTACGTGTGCGACAGACACAGACAACCACACCGGGAAAAGACAAAGAACAAAAAGTAGAAGTAAAACGTACCAAAGAAAAGAAACACCCACAATCCCAACAATCACAAAACATATCTATAATTCTATACTGAACCAGTCTAAACCACAACAAATCAACCACGATAAAACAAAACCTAACCAAACCCCTCTATTCCATACCCTATCCTCCATACACAGTACAAAGTACATACTACATAGTACTCAAGAAAACCCCACCAACCCCGCCACCTCCCCAATCAACCCCTCCAACTTCCTCCCCTCCTCCCCTCCCCCAAACAAACCCCCCTTCCCCTTCTTCCCCAGAACAGTCTCCCTACTCCCCAAAACCCGACAAACCTCCTCCACCTCCCCACCCACAGCACACTCATAAACCACCAACCCCAACGCCATCAAAAAACCCCTCAGCGCCTCCCCACTCTCCTCCTCGTTCGCGATCGCCTCGACCAACCCCGCCACCAGCGAGACCTGGTCCTCTTCGGAGATAATATCGCCCTTGCCTTCGATCCGAGAATTATGGTTCTGCGCGGTGAGGTTGTAGGCTAGGGAGGTGGCTGCGCAGCGGATTTTAGGGTTGGGGTGGAAGAGGGAGGTTGTTAGGGTGTTTAGAGTCTGCGAGAAGAGGGAGGGGGTGTTTAGGATGGTGTGTGTTGGGAGGGGAGTGGTGAGGAGGTTTGTGAGGAGGTGGAGGGTTGTTAGGGTTTGGTTGTAGGGGATTTCTTTCTTGTCTTGGGTATCTTGGGTATCTTGGGATAGGGAGAGGAGGGATAAGAGTGTAGACGGTGGATTCTGGGAAGCGAAGTATGAGGCGACTCTGTGGTCGAGGGTTAGAAGTCTTGTCAGATCTATGATTGCGAAGTGAGCGTCGCTTGGTGTTTCCTTGAGGAGGGTTTCGATGTATGTTGGGTATGTTGGGAGATCCGTAGATAACGGCGTTTCGATCTTATCGTTGGATTTGATGCTGTGAGCGATGAAGGTTTTGATTGAGGCGAGGGTCTTGTTGTCTCTGGTTTCCTGGGGTAATTTCTGGATTAGTTTGTCCAGCGGTGGTATATTTTTGTATTGAATGTATGATGAGACCGGGATTGGGCGTTGGAACGTCGGGAGATCGAGTTTGCGGTGCGGATGTGCTGGGTTCGCCATTTCGATTAGCAGTTTGATATTCCCCTGGAGCTGGGATGCGTTTGCGCCGCTCCAGGTCTCTGTTTCTTGACCCTTTAAGTAGGTCTTGAAGGTGGGTGTGGCCTTGATCCCGTGTTTCATGGCCACGTCGTAGGCGCTGCTGATGTCTACTTTGATCAGTGTCGCCTTGGATCCTGCTTCTTCGGCTAGTGAGTCGTATAAAGGGTAGAGGGCTTTGCAGGGCGGACAGGTGGCCGAGGTGAAGAAGATGATTGCGGCGGAGTGGCTGGCCTGGCTGAGTTCGTGGTTGAGTTGCGTGAGATTGGTAACCTGGATCACTTTGTTCGCTGGCTGTATTTGCGCAGGGGGTTGGGTTGGCACGCCGGTGCTGGGGGCTTGGGTGACAGGGCGCAGGGCGGCTTCGATTTGCGGCTTGATCATCTGCCCGAAAGGCGTGCTGAGGAAGGTCTGGGGTAAGTTCCGGATGTGATCTGGGATGCTCTTGCCCAGGAGGAACATGGCCAGATCCTGGGTGAAGTTGTTGCAGTTGTGGAGGAAGAGGTCGTAGGACTGGGTTTTGGTTAGTTGTGGCTGATTTGTGATTTGTAGGGGGGGTCTTGGGCTTGCCTCTGGAGTGTAGATTTCTCCCAGTGACTCGATATACTCGGATATCACGTCCAGGGGCAGTTCTGTCTGGCCCAGATGGACTTTCTCCATGGGTTGTCCGTGGTGCGTGCTCCCTGGGTAGGCTGTTTGGATGCCATGGCCAAAGTAGTATTCCACGCCGTTGAGCACAATGGCTGTGTGGTAGATGGCATCGATGTGCGTGCCCGTGAGCGGGAGGGACCACTTGATTATGTTAGATCTTGGTCCTTGTTCTCTGTGATGGTACGAATTTGACGTACCTGGCGGGCGAGACCCTGTTGCATGTTAGCCAATGAGCTTGTGGTTTTATACTGGTTGGGAATACCTTGGAGAGGTCGTAGACATATAACTCTACGTCCATGATATGAAGTGCGTTGAGATAGCCTAGTGACTGACTTTGTCTATAGACTGTAGTATAGTCGATGATGGAGAAAATTAGGAAGCTGTCCGGGGACAATGTAGGGTATATAAAGTCAGCCCGTTGGCTCGATTGGGAAATGTAGGCATATTTTGGGTTACGTCAGCAGGCCCAAGCAGTCACGGGAATACGTCGATTGTTCGGCGATCTTCGATGAAGGACCATGACTAGATTGACTTTATATTCTTAGAGAGATTTTATGTCTTTGTTACCAAAAATCACTTTAATATACACTTACGTAAACACTATGTAGACGAGCCAGCATACCTCCATGTGTAAACTCCGTAAAGCCCGACACTCAGCGCATACTCCGTACTCCATAATCATATAGATAACCCAAAGGCCCTTCTCTCCGCCTTAACCTACGCAATAAACCATCCCGCCACCAACAACCACACCTCTCAACTGCCACACCCCAACACCACCAAGGGGAGATGGTAAGTCCCCCTCCATCGCAAACCAATCCTCAACCTAAAGCGTACCAACCAACCAAAATCTCACCCATCCAGCCTCCCAAAAAGCGCAGCGCACCCTCCGCGCCCAAGAAAGCGCGACAATCCAAACTCGCCAAAGCGCACGACATCAGCGCCACCGAAGAAAACGAAATCAAAGAAGTCTTCCAGCTCTTCGCAACCAGCGCCGCAGACTTCCCGAACGAGAAAGAAGGAGTAATAGCACGAGAAGATGTTCGGAAGGCGCTTGTGTATGTCCCCCTTCTCCGCCCCCGTCTCCGTCCCGGATACTTTGCGCCGGGTGGAATGTGTGTTGGATTGTATTGACTGAGGGATAATAAAGAGCGCTAGGTCTTGCGCCGGCTGATTCGCGAGAGCTTCACGATATCTTGGCCGCGGTGGATCCTACGACGACCGGGTATGTGCTCTATGAACCGTTTGTGGCTGTTGCGGCAGCGAAGTTACGGTCTCGCGATGAGGATGCTATGGTCGCTGAGGTGGATGCTGCTTATCAGTTGTTTACGAGGAATACGGATGGGCCGATTACGTTGGGGCATTTGAGGCGCATTGCGCGGGAGTTGAAGGAGGATGGGTTGGGGGATGAGTTGCTTAGGGATATGATTTTGGAGGCGAATGGGGGCGCGGGTCTTGAGGCTGGGGTGAGCTTGGAACAGTTTCATGATGTTATGACTAGGGCTGGCGTTTTTTAGATATTGGGTTTGGTTCTGGGGGTTGGTGTTGGAGTTGGCTTTGGTTTCTTTGGGTTCATTTTGTTGGTAGGTCCTTATTGGATCATGTACATACGTCATGGGAGGAACATAATATTGGTTCTGAGATACGTGCTAGAGTTTGTAGGTGGATATACTTCTGGAGATGTCAGAAGCCTGGGTGGATTTTGGAGTGATTGATGCTAACTACTATAAGTATGAATGTGATAACATTCTTGACCTAACCAATGTCTGTTCGGTTGATGCAGAGGTCTATACCTGTCCAAAATCATGTCCACGTAAAAATACAAAACCAAAGCAATGCAACGCCTTAAGTAGGACTGGGGTATCATAATAGTGATGTACACAGTTGGTAGCGTCCGCAATCGAGCGGACCATGCTAAATATAACAATATGCAAGGCATTAGACTCAGTCAACTTCCAACGCAGGCTGTCCATTCGAAACTGGAAGCTCGGCCTTCTCAGGCGTGGACACACTTGTAGCTTGAGACGTTCGGGTGTCGTCAGTGGCAGCAGATGTTGTCGACATGTCTTCCGGCGTGACAGCACTCGACGTAGATACCGAGTTACCCACTTCTGCAACATCTCGCTCGCCAGTTTCAGCGAGGAGAGAAGATGAATCCACGGCTTCATAGAAGAGCATGAAAGCTCCCCCCTGCGCCATAACGTTGGATTCGCTGACCATTTGTACATCCTCGTCACTCAACCGGAACCAACGCTCAGTCGTCTGCTTCTCACCGTCTTGCTCAATGACTGACTCCGGAACGTCGGCGGGGAATGTTTCTGAAGAGTACTTTCTATAACATATATAGTGACCGTTCTCATGACGGCCGTAGTGCGTGATTACCGCTCGTAATTCATACAATTGTCCATGGGCATCCGCGATCTTGTCGGCTTGTGCGAGCATCGACTCTCTCGGATCCATGTTCCACGTCTCGCTGTTTTGATCCGCTTGGCCGGCGGCTGCTCCTAGGCACCACTCGCCCATATCAAGGATCTTCGGAAACTTCAGAGCGGCGTAATTCTTTCGAAGCATTCCCGTCATTTCATCAAATAAACTGCGGTTGATGTGAACGACAAGGCACTTCGGTGGCCTTGCAATCACAGCTTGTCTGGATTTCGTAGAGGAGACACGGTTCTTCGAAGGGATATTGCACTTCTTAGAGAGCGTCTTCTCCGCAAAATCCTCTTCCTCGAGGGCCTCCTCAACAGCCTTCAATCGTTCCTGCGCCGAGTTCTTCAGCGCTTCGGATACACTCGGTGAATCGGGTGTATTCGAAAGCGACTTATCCTCATCGAGTTGTTTAAGTAGATTCTGGAGTTGTTTTTTAGCGTGCAACAAAGTACACTTCGCACACTCCACCCCTTCAATAGGTTCTAGATCCATGTAGTCCTGAAGACAATCACGAACATCATGCTCGTAGCCCGCCCCAAGCGGTACCGTCAGACAGTTGAATGGAATAAGGGACAAGCCCTCAGTCCAACCACATTGCATGCAGCCCACTCGCTGTGCGAGGAGACCTTCCAGTGGGTTTCCGAAGGAACGTATTTCAGCGATACGAGCCCCGACGGAGGCGTCCGCACTGGTTCCCGGCGTAGACCCAGCCCCAATAACATTTTCCTGTGGGCTTGCCACCTTCAACCCCAGGTTCCGAGTTTGTTTCCGTGTAGCCTGCTGTATCTCGTAGTCTATCTGATCGACAACCTTCGAAAAGTATTCCTGCGCATCTTGTTGTTGCCAACTGCTCATCGACTTCAGATCCGCCGGAGTCCATAATCGCTGTCCGTAACTGTCGGGGCTATTCAGCCGTTCTATGATGCCCTTGAGCGCCTGATGTGTCGAAAATGCCCCCTTCGCCCCGAATAAATCGATGTTCCGTCCCAAGAAGGTCGCGAGCGACTCCAGCGAAGCAAACCCTTGTATGATACTGTTCTGATAGCACGAGTTGTCCCAGTTGCCTAGACCCGGAGGGAGGCTGTCCTTGTTGCCGAGAAGTGCAGTACCGAAGCCCGGGAGTGCTGGAGCTCGAGGAAAAAGTGAGGATAATGACGAGGTATCGAGCCCGAGGATCCGTTTCATCGCTTCACTCTTGGCTTCGAAAGTCATCGGGCCGGCACTTTCGTCGATCGGGGTTGACTTTGCTTTTTTGGCTAGGGCGGCGACTACCCTGGACGGCGTCATGTAAACGATGACGTCCCACAGTGCTCGGGCTACCGTGGCCGGAATAGGTCCAGACTGAGTCAAGGCAACGAAAACGAGTATCGCGATCGCTAGGGTGGAGGCTATGCTTGGGTGGTCTTGTAGATACTGAAAAACCGTGTCATAGTGGTTGTTCTTTGCGTGGTTCAAGGGACTCTGAGTGAGGACATCGTTCGCCCCTCTATGAGAGTGCATGGTTGAGAGGGAAATCTGGGAGGTCACGGCATAGAGACAGCGTTCGAATAATCATGGACGGGTAAAAGAATGAAAATGAGTTTGTATATCTTAAGTATAGATTGATGATATTTGGACTGTTTGCCTGTCGGAGTTTAATAAGCGCCGCGGGCTTCACATCTGGTTTTTGTGGCTACCCGGACTCGTTATCGATAGCGACTATCGTCTCCACTGAAAATATTCTACGGCTGTGATAAAACACAAACTTTCCGATCCTCATCACAATGGCTAAAGCAAGAGGTACGTGGAGATTATGCAGGAGAGAAATGAGGTTACTAAATTAACGGCTGTCTATAGTCCAGTCAAAGCACTCTCGTGCGGCCCGCCGGGCAGCATCGCCGAGTCTCGACGTTGACAAGTCTTTGACCACCCTTCCCCGTGCCGAAGATACCGTGATACAGCGTGAATCCGTACTTTCTGATCGCGCAAATGCCGGTGTGGCAAAGAAGAAGTCGAAAGCCAAAGCTCTCACAAAGGCGCAGCGTGCTAGGCAGCAGAAGGGTATCGAAAGAGCAGAGAATCTCTTGGATCAACTGGAGACGAAAGTGGAGAAAAGTCTCAAGCGGGGAAAGACAGTGAAAGCGCGTAGGGTATGGACAAATTGATTCTGCCAAGGCCATTTCATCGATACTGACAATGCGGGCCGCCAGGCTGAGTGGGAAGACCTGAATCGCAAGGCGGGAGCGACCATGTTTCAGAACCTCAACGACGAGGCCGATAATGACGACGATGACGCTATGGCCGATGTTTCTGCGGCTCCTAATAAAACGAAGCCGCAGCCGCAGCCCCCTCAAAACCTGGTGGCCGACCAACACGCAGATATTGACGTGGACGATGATATCAGCTGAAATGTCATAGCGACAGTGCAAAGGAGATACTAGGCGGGTCACGTCAACTATTTCCTTGGCCTAAGCTGGTTGATCATTCGATCAATATCAGCGACAGCTGGTCCCGAAGCTCTCGTCCGGAGGAGCTCCAGGGTATTGAAGTCCTTGGCTTTAAAGGCTTCCTCTCCGGCTTTCACGATCATTCCACATTTCACCCACATTTCCACCTTGTCTTCGACCGGTAAATTGGTGCATTTGGGGACGAAAAACGAAGCGAGTTTCGTGTTTCCAGCACCTAGTATCTCGTTATAGAAAGGCTGTCAACTTGTGTCAGCACGTGCATGCATACAACTGAAGCTGGTTAAGAATTGGCTCACCTCCCACCCGATCGGAGATTTCTTGTTTCTGCCGATCTCTTCCAACTCACCCCAGTCTCGTTTGGCAACTAGAGCCCTTAGTCTAAGCCACCAATATGTCTTATCCGGCATCTTAAATTCACTCTGAAGCTTCTGTGCTCTCTTGCCGTAGCCCGATCGGATCAGTCTGTAAATAGTCTCGTTCAAGCTTAGACCCACAAATTCAGACCGATCTGCAATGTCCTTATCCAAAGCTTCCTGGACCTTCAACAACTGTGATGCTTCGGAAAGAAGTTTTTGCTGCAAGACTACTGTCGCGTCTTTAGAGTCGACTAATAATCGAGAGGCAAGGTGCAGCTTCTCAGTTTTGCTTGGCAACTCTGTCTGACTCAATGCTTCCGAGAGAAGCACATTCGAGCCGTCGATCGGACGGTCGTCTTGGTAGTAGAGATCTTTTAGTAGTTCGGTATCGTCACCTCGAGCGGTCGTTTCCACAAGGGCAGAAGCCATAGGCCGGGTGTTAATCATTCTGAAGAAGCTGGCCAGGGGGAGTTTGCTCTTGAGACGTAGAAGCACATAGTTTACTAGGTCATTGTCACCGCTTTCGATGGCCTTATCAAGAGCAATCTCATCCTCCTCCATGTTCAGAAGTAACGGAACCTGCTTGCCGGCCCGCGGCTCGTGGTTCAGCAGCTGGGTGGCCAGATTAGCACGCCCTTCATCATAAGCGGCTTGTGCGATCAGTTCGAACGATATCCCCGGCTTGCCGTCCAATCTTTGCACGATAAGCTTACAGACAGCTTCATCGTCAACGGTTGAGACCTTAACCTTTTGGCTTGCCCAATGGACGTAGATTCTGTCGGCAGGAATCTGGAGGTATTCCGAAATCTTAATGGCAAGTAAATATTCATGTCTGTTCACCAAGCGTTCGATAAGTTTTTCCGGAGTCAGCCGCATGTATTGATCGTATGAGATTGGGAGCCCAATCTGGTAATCCCTAACTGCTTTAAGAACTCGGAGTTTCTCGGTCATTTCCACGAAATCGTCACTGTTGTATAAATCCAGAACAGATTTGCCGAATGACGCAGCTTTCAACAATCTCTTCTGCCAATATGCGTCGAATTCATGACCCGCGGCCCTAACGCAGATGTCAACGGCTTCTGGTAAGCTTGATCGGATTCGCTGGATGTTCTCATCGGCCTTGGGAGACTTCTTTTCCAGCAAGTCGATTGAGTCCAGCAGGACTGAAGCAGGGGAGGTAGATCCGAGGCGGAAGATCGCCTCCGTTACGTCTGGACTGGTGTTAATTGATGGGGAAACAGATTTTGTAAGCAAACATACCTGTCACTTTATGCAAAAACTCGCATGTGTCATGCGTGATCAGTCGAACGCCATCAAACTCGGGGACAATGTGGACAATGCCGTCATAATAATAGCTTAATTGGTTAGGAGAATGCAGGCTTTCAGATATGATGGACAACTCACCGAGCGGCAACCCCATTGGGACCAATCAAGTGCACTTCATCTTCCCACGCAATGACAACAGCATCATCGCCACACCAGTCAACTATCCGGGGAGTTACGCGAGATTCGGGATCATACTCGCTGTACTTGCTCTGGAAGTCACTACTGACTACCCATACTTTGCCTTCCGCCGTAATGAGGGCCACGAATCTTCCAGTTGGCGACACGCTGGCATGCTTAAAAGGACCATTTTGAAGCACTTTGTCCTCTGCCTCTGTGGGATCAACCAGGTAGACAGTCTTGTCAACAGCTAGCAGTACCTCGACTGAGCGCGACAATGTAAAAGCAGGTGGAATTAAGGACCACGATGAAACCTCTCCTTCAGGGCAATGAGCTAGGAGCTTCGGTCGAGGCTCGTCATAGTTAGACACAGCTACCAGCTGGTTATTTGAGAGCAGAGCAACGAAGCCGGAAGTCCAAAAGCGACAAGCTCTGACGCCATATTCTTCCGCTCCCTGCGCATATTAGCGCCGAAAATAGTAGGTGTAGAGATCGAAAGCCTACGTTTCCAAGAGAAAATGATGTAAAGTCTCCATACAGTCCGAAATAGCGTCGAACGGTACCGTCTTCCGTGATCACTAACAACTCCTCCTTGTCGGACCAGCCGAGCCCTCGGATAGTACCATGCTCCCACTGGAAACGTTAGAGTTAGAAGGACCATTGAGTTGAACCATTAACTAACATTAAGTCGGTTAATCAGCTTTCCCGAGGAGGAATAGATACCAATGCTCGACTTGGCGGTCTGAGCATCACGGAACCTGTATGGCTTGGTATCATCGCGATGCAACGCTATGATTTGTAAACATCGACTCGCAAGGTGTATAACAATAGATACTCGTACCTAAAGCCCCTCCGTATGGCGCGCCTGCGACGATGTAGTTCTCTAGTTCAACATCTTCATCGAAGATCGCGTCGTATATCGGGACTTTTCTATAGAAACTATCGCCCAGCCTCTCCCAGTTCGCCAGCGGATTTGACGGCGCCATTGATACTGGCAGGTATTTCCAGAACAGAGATCGCGCCAACCGAAGAAAGAGATCGAAGCTGCGATGAGCCTTGTTGGCGGTCGTTCATCGGGAAGCTCCCAGCTCACATGGGGTCGGACTGGAGCTAAACCTAGTCAGGCGTAGCGTCTTGGCTGTTCGTCGGCCACTTATCAAGACTCAATTTACTGATACTGAACATCAAGAAGCATACGAGTTAAAATTATGGATGATCTAGCGGAATTATTCAGTCTGGTACTGGAACTATCGGATCTTGAAGTGGCGCTTTATCTATGTCTTGCTGCTCGCGAGCATTGTCGTATCGACGCTACGACCGACAACATAAATGACGTTGCCAAAGAACTTGCCTTGGTAACTCGCTTCTCAATATATAGTGCCTCCTAATTCACGCACTGACGTTCCGCCAGATATGTACACACACTTTCGACCTTACTTGCGTTGTTGTTGACTGCTCTGAGACTACAACACTGGATGAATTCTGCTTAGAACTCATTCCTGCGAATGCTCGAAAATCGGCTGGTCCGAACAATGCGGAGAATAGGGTGGTTAACGTCGTAGTAGCCAAGAACTTCGATCACGCTGCTGACAGGATACAACTCAAAGCACTTGAGGTGAATATAGAATCTTGCTCAAATGTGTGGCCTGGCTAACGTCCATAACAGCTGATGCGCTCTAAGAAACTCAATACACATAATGGCTTCCTCGAGGCTCCAGAAGACTTCCTCTTCATACCGCTTGTTATGCGCAAGACAGAACATGATCAGCCAGCTTTAAACTTCCACTTGGTAGGTATCCTGCTGTCATAGGTCTATAATTGGATGACGCTGACTAGTCAAGAATGACCATCTCCTTATCTCCCACTTTCACGGTTCTAGGGACGGGTTTGTATACTTAGAAGAGAACAACGACTGGCTTTCTGACGGCCAGATGTCAGCATCGTCTGTTGTGCGCAAATCAGAGGTACCGCTGCACAAAGGACACCCGAATATAGACCGGAAGGTAAGCTTAGGTTTCTGGACATCCGCTCAATACTTACCGATATATAGGCCTTGGACAAACTACAGCAGGCCGGCGACCGTGTAACTATGGGCGCGGATGTAGTTCGGTATCATCAAGACATCACTGTGTTTCTTCGTCTCAGTCGCGCAGTTGCTGGAGGTATATCCGCACGATCAAATGTATATTTTAGGAAGCTCTCAAAGTGTGTCCTCTACAAGACTTCTGAAGCATGGCTTAAACTAATTAAGATAGGTTGCTCGCTGCATTGCATGGAATTGATTACCTCACGCCATCGATAGTAGCCTTAGCTGCGAAGAAGGTCTTCCGTCATCGAATCATTGTGGCCAACCCGGAAGATGACCGCAGTTTGCAATATGGAAGCGACCTAAAAGCGGTAGCCCAAGTTCTATCTTATGCTACTCCCGATACTATCCTGGACAGTGTCTTAACACTGGAAGCTCCTTTATGAGCTATGAAATCGTACAACGATGCAAATAACATTTTCAATTACCGTGTGCTGTCATAATCAACCAGACCATGCAATATGTTACAATGTACAATACCTGACACACCGAGCCATATATCCACCATCATATCCGTCCTGTAACTGAAGATATATAATATACATGAACTCCCCACTAATGTAGCCTGAACAGTGTCCCTATTACCGCTCACCAATCCGTTAATCAAGGTCAAGTATCTCGCTAGCCAAGTTCACAATTCCACCTAGTATATTGGACACCAAATCCACCACACCTCCCAACAACGGAAACGTAACCGACAACAGACACTCTAGCGCATCCGTTACCTCGTCCAACAATTCTTCCAATACTTCGTCAAGTGTGCACTTTTCTTCATCATCCCGCTTGGTACTTTGCAAGACATTGTTTGCGCCCACGTTGGGCTCTTGACAGGTCGTCATCTTGCTCAAAACTTTGTCCTTGGATTGCTTGAGCATCGCCTCTGCGGATTGGATTTGTTGGAGTTTATCGCTAAGACCTCTTTTATGAGTGGCGTCGACGGTTCCATTTCGGGTGGGCGCCACGGCCTTGCCACTGCCCGCACTAACATGAGAGAGTTTCTCCAGGATCGGGGAGACGTGGTGGAGGGTGCGGTTTAGCCTTTCCAGGTTCTGACAATTGTTGAGACTAGTTCCCGGGACTACCGAGTGGGCGTGGATAAGTGAAAAAATGCTTGAAAGGAAGACGAAGCAGAACAAGAGTAGCCGGTACATGGTTGCGATGTTTTGATGGGCAATGAGTACAGAGGGAGTGTTACTGGTTGGAAGAGTGATTCTTGACTCTCCATGATCAATAAAGAATGAAAACCTGGCACTCTTGGCAGGAGAATAAGGGGGATCTACGCAAAAAACAACCAAATCCTCAACTAATGCATCCATTGCGGTTCCAGAAAAAGAGAAAGTCTATCATGTCGGATCATCGATGATATCCTCGTGGCTTACCCTAAACGGCAAAGGTGCTCATTTCGCGTAATTCCGGGACTGGAGCCGAAAAGGAGAGCCATCGCTTATATCAGCGGCTATGAAATCCCGTGACCCCACTGAGAGAGCGGGTCTGTGGAGACCATGTGAGCTGTCAACAAGTTTAACGGAGGAATTCCGATGCCATGAAGTCCGTGACTCCGTTGACAGTCAAACTGGGGTTTAGCGCCAGTATCCCCGGAAAAAAAGAGTTTCTTGCCTTTTCGGGTCAATCACCCAAGAGCTAATAACGATCGATACTTGCGTTGTAGCCAATTTCAATACGTTCAATAGTTTTTCAAATTCGATGTACGCTAATGCAGAAAAAAAAAAAAAAACGTCTAGGCTAGATCATACTCCTTGATCAACTTCTCCGCACATGTGGCTCCCGTCACATATGCCACGGCCTGAACGTGACAGTTGGCCAGCACGGGGACCACGCTCATATCTGCCACGCGTAATCCGTCAATGCCCATGAAGCGGAAATCGTTGTCCACTGCAGCATCGGTATCGCCCTTCTTACCCATCTTGATAGTACCAGTCATGTGCCAACTGGATGAAATGTTCTGTTTCCAGTATTCCAAAAGATCTTCGTCAGAGTCGGACTTGGGACCAGCCAATTCCATGACGTTATCCTTGGTATAGCCATCGCTCTTAGCAATGCGGAACGCATCCCGCAGAGACTCAATAGCAACGCGACGATCGAATGGGTGAGACAGGAACTTCGGATCGAAAAGCAAGGGCACATTGGGGTCCGATGACTGTAGGGTGACTTCACCACGACCCTGTGCGTTGAACATGAACACGAGCAGGCAGGAGTAGTTCAGGGCCTCCTTGGCGAAATCCGGAATGAACCAGTGGATAGGGAAGTGTGTCAGAATTTCGTAGTGTGGCACGGTCTCTTGCAGGAGATACTTCCTCTCTTCCTCGGGCAGCTTCTGGAATTCCTCGGAGGACGTGACCTTATCGAGCTTGAACCACCCAATACCCAGTTCGCAGGCGAACCGTGACCATGGGCCGCTTCCGTCCTTCTTCCACTGCTCAAGGGCCTCGGCCATGGCTTTCTCGTCGCCGTAGAACTCGCGGCGCTGGGTGCTATTCTCTACGCGAGTGTTTACGATCGGGACGAAAGTGTGGTCTCGGAGACCCTGGCCGATGGCGGGAACATCAAGCTTAACGGGGATATTGAACTTCTCTAGCTGTTGTGCGGGGCCAATACCCGAGTGCATGAGGATGCGCGGACCTTCCAGAGACCCAGCGCACATGATAACCTCCTTTGAGGCGAGATCTTCGCAATTGTTAGTCAGATATTGCTTGGTTGTATACTTTATATGATAGGTCTCCGTTGTCGGATACTCTTTTTCAACTTAAAAGTGGGTAACTGAAGTTAAACTCACACTTCTTTCCATTGGACTCAACACCTACAGCCTTGTTGCCGTCGAATACAAGGCGCTGTACAGGAGCATCAGTGACAATAGTCAAGTTCTCCGGCTTCGGCTTCAATAGGTCCGCGGCTGTAGACCGAACACCCTTGTAGGCAGAGTTAATCAGAACAGACATCCCAATGGGATTGCCCGAGTTGTGATCCGGATTGAAGGGGAACCCTTCTTGCTCAAAGACATCCAAAAGGGGCGGTAAATCTTTCTCCCATTCCGAGGCGAACCCGACGTGAAGGCTGCCAGAACTTCCGTGGTCTTCAGCGCGGGGAGCTGCGTATTTCGCATCAACGCCCGCGGGAAGATCACCGTGGAAGGTCTCAAGGGCTTTGAACCTTGACTGGATTTGCTCCCAGCGGAAGGCATCATCGCCTACCACTCGTGCCCACTCTTCGTAGTCATCGCGGGCGCCTACAGTGTACACACCGAAGTTGATGGCACTGGAGCCTCCCATGCCCCGTCCGCGAGAGTAATCAATCTCGCGGTTGTTACAGTGCTCTTGCGGGGTGGTCTTGTAGCCCCAATTCATGTGTTTATTCTGGAAGGTCAGCCATCGCTGACCGTCCACCCGCAGGTCATGCTCAGCATTGAGGCCTCCGGCTTCCAGAAGAAGCACTTTGGGATGCTTCGGGGAATTGGCTAACTGGCTTGCCACCGTGCTGCCAGCCGGACCACCTAATTAGGTTTCATTAGCGGATTGTGGCGACCCCGTCCGTGCGGGTGTACTCACCTCCGATAACAATAAAGTCAGCAGCGGAATCCATGTCGTCTTCTTTGTGTCTGAAGTTGACCTCTAAAAGTCAATCGGGAGGAAAAGAGGGGGGATACGAGGTTTTCATAAGGGGGCCGGACTGGCTAGCTGTGACTAGTGCGTCTTGGGAGCGATGGTCCTACTCCGGCAGTAGAGGGGTAAAAGCACGGGTAGAATGGTGACTGACCGCTCTGCTGGCGTCAACTCCATAGTCCATACTACTACGAACCAAAAGAAATTTAGGCAGCATGCGCAGGCGTGAAGCATTCGGTGCTTGTCGGCTGGGAGTCCAGTCCTCAACGGTGGTGTGTCCGGCAGGGATCAACAGTTCCGGCGTTTGGAGCACCGTCCAATGAAGGGTTGCGAGATGCCCTAACTCGCAGGGTTTGCGGGTCCTAGGACGAGCCTAATCTCCTGCTAATGTCTAATCATAGTACTTGGGGTATTGCGAATTCCCACTCCATGGTTTAAGCTCCAAATCCACGTACGAAAACCGAGGCCCTAGTGCTGCGTCAGGACGGATACGGATTTCACACTAATTTTAAGTCGTGTCCACAGCTCTCTCAGGGGGTGGATCCATTGAGGTACCGAATTACAGACCTTTCTACCGTCCGAAGATGGAGCCTTCTTGCCACACTAACTGAAACGGGCTGCGTCAGTTCATGTTAGGGTAGAGTTCGTCGATTCTACCCCTCGGATCATTGCCTTTCTAGGAGATAGGTTGGGTGTCGTCTCGTCCACGGACGACGGGAGGACAGTATGTCCCGGTGAAGTGGTCGTGTTCTAACGCTGATTAGCATCACATTAGCTCCGTACAGATCTTGGCGTTATAATTTCAGTGCAAATCCCTCATGCCGCCAGTGGATCCAATGTTCCCGGAACCGTGTGAAGAAATCCTGCAAAGCGGTACTTTGGGATTTTTCTCTTTTCTTTTACTAGCATCAAAGCACCTTGCCCCCGTTCCCAAAATGGCATCCCGTCCCTCTACTTTGGAAGCGGGACCTAGCGCATGCGGTTCTTATACTTGCCAAACCCGGATCTCTTGAGTGACCCATTTGCTCTTCTTTCTTACGTTGTGCGCTTTTCAGGTTCCCGTCGTTGACATCATGACCACAGCAGACCCGGAGGCGTTCACCCTCCTCTCTCTGGGTCTAGTCTTCATTATTATTCGAATTTACGTGAGATGGACTTCGGTCGGCCCTGCCAACTTCCAGGTAGATGATTACCTGATGCCTTTGGCCGGGGTGAGTATGGATGAAACCGACTGCAAACTTTACCAGAAGAGGGGTGCTTACATTTTAAGATATAGCTAGTGTACACTGCCGAAACAGTAGCGGCGTACCTGGTTGGGGCCAAGTTCGGTGGACTCACGAATAGTTACATGACTCCCCAAGAGCGTGCCGCACTTGATCCAAACTCGCGCGAGTATTACGATAGGCAATGGGGCTCGAAAATCCAGGTGATCGGATGGTCATTCTATGCATGCATCCTGTGGTTGGTGAAGGCCTGTGTGGCCGTGTTCTATTCCCGGTTGACGTACGCTTACTTCTTTATTGTTATCTCTGCCTGCTAAAATCTGGTATACCTCTGATACTGACAAGCACAGCACCGGGCTTCAAAACCTACCAGGTCGAGTGCGGTTTGCATATATCCTCCTTGGAGTGACCTATCTTGCCGTGGCATTGTCTATCTTGCTCGGATGCCAACCGATGCATAAGTACTGGCAGATTAACCCAGATCCTGGGAGTAAGTATTTGAAGACCGGTTGATCGACTTCCACCTTACTAACAGCTTAGATATCTGTCAACCCACCAAGTCAACGCTCTATGTCCTCATTGTTGTCATTCCGAACGTATTGACCGACTTGTACTTAATGTCTATTCCTTTGCCAGTTCGTCTCCCATTGCCCCACAAAATGCGACCAAAAGCGAGAAAAAGCTCACAATACATCAGTTGTTATGGACCGTCAACATCGGTATTAGGAGAAAGATTACCCTAATGGCCTTGTTCAGCGGCGCCTCCTTCGTGATCATGGCCGCTATTATCCGTGCCGTAACCATTATGACCGTACGTCCTACCCTTCCCCCAGACCTACCTCGATTGCTTCCATATCTAACGAATCTACCATAGTCTGGACCCGAAGGCGCAGTCTCCGGCAGTAAATGGGCCTGTCGCGAAACCTTCGTCTCCATCGTTGTCGCCAACCTCCCCATCATCCAACCACTAATCCGCCGAGGTGCCCAGAAAGTCGGTCTTAGCGCCCTCTTCAGTTCCAGCGGTGGACCTTCCAGCTATGGCCGACACCGCACACAATCCTTCCCACTCTCGAGCCGAAATCAGCCATCTAAGCGCTCGCGACATCCACTTTCGATCCCGAATAATACGACGGCATGGGGCAGCGACGAGCATATCTTAGGGGACGGGTCAGACAAGGGAGCGGGCAAAAAGAATGACATCACAGTCACCCAAGAGATGATTATCGAGAGTGAGCCGCGTCGTACTGGTCATCAGATAGATGAGGCCCTTCCGTCCCCGAATGCGTGGGATTCGAATAGGGGGCGGGCTGTTTGATTTCACGGGGTTTGGGTTGGTTGGTTAGGTTACGGATGGAGTTATGGTGTTTAAACGTGTCCAAATTAGAACTGTAATCTATTTCCTTTGTTAATTTATGCTCTAGTGAACTTTGATTGAGATACCCATGCTAGAAGCTGCACAAGATTTTATTCCAGGGGTCCAAATGCAATAGTCAAGTATAGCTCAGCAAATCCATGTCATTGAATAACAAGCTTTAGACTAAAACAGACGGATGCAAGTAAGGCTTGGCTGGGGCCAAGACTACTAAATGGTTAAAATGGCTATCGAAGGATTAATTAATGCAATATATTAATGTATTAATTATTATTATTCGCCCTAGCTATAGAGCTGGGATTCTGGGAATCTATATTAATACTTACCAAGCTCGTATCGCCGAACTTAAATTCCTTTGGTCTCTGAATAGCTTGCTTAGCTATAGTATTTATAGTCAATACGACGATTGTCATATTGAATATGGAGGTCGTTGGCCAATTTGTGTAGGGCTTGGACTGGTTGCCTGAGGCCTTCGACTCTGATGAAATATACACTAACCCTCTTTCGGTAATATTGAACTGCTACGTACCCCGCCGGTTGTAATTTCCTAGTTAGTAGTCCGTCTATTTATGAAGTTATATTCCCTAGAATAGCAATGTCGTGAAGTAACCCGGAAGTATTGAGCACAAAGCACACCTTGACCCGACTCAACACATCACAGATGAGGGGAATCAACACCCAGTTTTCGACAATTCCAGACGAGGGCGTGGGCCATACCAATCACTCAGTGAACTTCATGCTAGAGCCTATGTGTCTGACGGCTGTCATTTTTAGCGACTGCTTAGGTACACCGAGTATCTACCAGTCCATTGCACGGCAATACTAGATTAAGATGTCTTCAATCTGTAGGAGTATCTAGTATAGTCAGCCAGTGGGCTCTGCCTGCTTATTCAGAGGCAACAACTCACCCTCTCGACATGCCTTACACCAACAATTATGTCATCCTCATCTTGAAGATCAGCCTGATTACCAAAGACACTTTCTCACATTTATCAAGGCATGCTAAGCAAGCCGTGGCTAGTTGAGTGTATTGTTCCCCAACAATGCAAGGCAGCCGCTCCTTTGCCAAAGCAATAAGCGCGCGTTTGATAGCAAAGGCACCTCTTCGAGGATCTTTATCAGCTAGCACTATCGAGATATCTAGATAGTCCCAGGGACCCGAACGACCGTTTTCATCCTCACCCACAAATGAGCACCATAGTCCAATCTCAAGCAAACAAACACCAAGACTGTACACATTATGCTGCATTTTGTAGCACTCTTCAGGGAATAGTCCCTGGCTTGTGGGGTGGCGGTATAGATTCTTCTCCCATTCCGAGTCCCCGTAGTGATCCGTTGGTGCATCTCCAACTCCTTCACTTCATATTACACTAACCAGCCGAACCATGCCGTTCTACCAGAGCGCACCAACTACCCTGTGGACACGCTCAGGGAAAGAGTTATACCCTATGTCCGCGATCTGGCCAGGAGGCTGCACAAAGTCGACCCGATGACATTCGGTCTTCAAAACGCGAAGGCGTTATGGAGGTTTCCGAAGTGAAGGATGGTACCGCAACTACACAGTTCCAACTCATCTTCGACGTTCCAGCTGGCCTCACATTACCACCAGCATCGCTCCGCCACCTCATGCATGCTAGACCGCAGTACCCTCTCAACCAGCACATCAAATTGGTGCAACAGCTCGCCCGCTCAGTCATGTTTGTCCACACAGCGGACTTCGTGTACAAGAACATCCGCCCCGAGACTATCATAAGCTTCCATGAAGAGAGTAGGCTGGGTCCGTCCTTTTTGACCGGCTTTGAGCGCGCTCGGCGGGCAGTAAGAAATCTGCTGGGCATTCTCTTGAATGACCGTCGCATCTCGAAGATCGGTTGTCTGCCTTGACGATTCAGGACAGATAAACTTCTAATCGCTTCTCTCACCTGCGCCAATCTTCTGGATACATCGTCTAGAGGGACGTCCTGCAGCTGTTGATTCACACTTGGGCTAGCAATCCTAGTGATGAGATACCAGGAAGGATCAAACTTCGCTTGCCAGTCTTACAAATCATCTACGGCCTGTTTGATATGCTTTCGCATATACAATTAGCGAGCTTGTCCTGTAAATAGGCGACCTAAAAATTACGCTGCTGTCTCTTCAGTCAGCAAGTGCCAATCCATCAAAACGTAAAGGGCCGATATTATTCCCGTAAACGATTATTCCCTGCTCAAGTATTATTTTGGCAACGTCTGATTATAAAACTAAAGATAAATTTCATAAATGGGTTTATGGCCAATTCACCGTTCATTTGAGATTACAGAGTCGATGAAAGGGAGAAGTGGATGCACGACACGTATTACCACGTACGGTCTGCCAAAAACCCAAACCGAAAACCACTCTAATTAAGGAGTTTTAGAGATATGTCAATTAATCAATACGAGTCAACTTCAATAATCTTTCATCAGTAAATATATTTTCCACTGTCCAATGTGAATGTTTTCTGGCGATAAGGTTTTATCGCCGCGTGGCGCCTTTCGGAATCTTACATCCGAGGTTATACCATTGACTTCCAGCAATCCTTTCGAAATTAATGGCGATGATACCCATCATGTGAATAGCTATTGTTCTCATCCTCATACCCATACTCATTCTAGACCCATGTTCATTCTAATACCCATACTCATTCTTCTCCTCGTCGTCATCTTCATTGTCATCGTACTTCATTTCAGATTCAATTGCAGTTGATTGGACCTGATCCCTCGGGTCATCCTTAATGTCAACTAACGGGGCCTTTTCTTGAGGGACGGTGTGAAGACTCTTCGTGATATCTCCGTCCCGCCAGTGGGCGAGCATTTCGTTCTTGCTTCAACCATCATTGGTCCAGGCGTTGTCTGCTTTGGCGTCTCTTTCGAAGGAGTCCTAGATTGAATGGAAGTTGATATCTTCGGCAGCCTGAGTATGAACTTAACATCTCGTACAAGATTATTTAGATATACTCATATTTCAACAATCGTACCTTTTTCAAATCATTCAATATTTCATCAATTTGATCCTTGAGCCGCGTTTTGTAGTCACTTTCGGACAAATCGCCCCTATTTACCTTTGCTTTCCAGATTTTATCGGACGTCACGATCGTGTAGATACTCATAAGGAACTCTTGGTATTGTTGATGCAACCCTGAGATGTACCTAACGGTGCACCGTCGGATGCCTATATCCTTGATAGCTCTATACTCGGATAGACAATGTTAGAAAGGGAAACTTATCTTCCAAGGTAGGGAAGAGAAAAATAAACAGATGGACCAGCTTACGCTTGCAATTCGCTTCTGTGCTGAGCGCCGGCGAACGCAGAGAAAATCGCGAGAAACCCTTCCAGGACGAAAAGAGACCGCAGGGATTGCTTTCTCAGCGAACGTGGCCACTTTAATGACTTTCATACCGATGTTTTTTTCGCGTTGAAGGGGAGAACTCGGAGTAATGTTCATGGCCATCTTCCTGCCTTCTCTATATTCTGTTTTCAGTAGGATATATATTCCTGTATCTGGTTGACCCTCCCAAGCAGTATTCTGTAGCAACTTGACTAGTTATACATCTTCTCCTAGTTCAGTGTGTTTATTCAGGCCCTGTATAACTAGCTCTCCAGACTTTGTGGAACTGCCCGTCTTGAAGAAAACTTGGCGATATAGTAGATTGCCTGCGGGCTTAATGATACAGTATTTTGATTCTGTAGATTAAAGTCTTCCTATACTCTTTTCTTTAGAGCCTAGAATCTCTAAAGTGCTATACCATATCTCCCTCTGTAGTCCTACGTATAGCTGGTACTGAAGGAGTATATGCTTTGCTGTCTGGGAACCTTTTATATACTGGTATTAGTTTGATTTAACCACACCAATCTTGTATAGAAAGTACTATAATCCTATCCTCCGTGTTTTTAGTGAGATGATAATAAATACGTGCGGCTTAAAAAGGTTAGTATAGAGATCTAAGACTGTCTTATCTAGTATTTTGATTGACAGGTGTATTGGTCGCCCGGTCTTATTGATTTCCTACTGCACTGTCTACTGCTTCTTACCCAGTAGCGGATCTTCTGCTTAGCTGTAGCTGCCAATCGGTTCAGTCTATTCTAAGATCTCAGGGTAGGGTTGGTTATAGCCTCGATGCCTTCTCTGCAGCCTTGTTTCCCAAGACTCCGATATATGAAGGGATCTATTGATCGTGACCCGGTCTCACAGAGCCTCCGCTCTAACCATTTTGTAAATACTTGTCAATATATTACCCAGGCAGCCGCTTTACGTTCTGCATGGCCTGGATAGCGTCCCTGGCGTGTTTCTCTTAGCTTACATTTCTCTTTCCTTTTCTTTCTTGATTGGTGAGGCATAGCGAGGTAATGCTAGCAGCTACATCAATGACCAAGACCGAGAGGATACAACCAGCGGATAGCCACACTTACTGGTGACGCAGACGTGAAAAGGTGCATTCAACCTCACGCGGGTGTCAATCCCATAAGCTGCATACGTTCGCGAGCAAAGTCACGCAAGTCTGACAGATCCAAAGCAAGAACCGTATTGGGGTCTTGACCGGCAACCATGTGTTGGCCAAAGAGATCCAGCTTCGTAAACTGGATCACATCGGTGCCGGGATCGGGAGCAGGAACAGGCTCCGGAAAGATTGGCTAAACTCTTAGTATTAGCTTCGGTACATCGTTTCGAGATAGCATTGTTCGTACCTTTTCGCACATCATAAGACCCCCTGCCGGATTTCGTGTCCATACTTCCACCTTACCTTTACATCTATTGCCGACACACTTGGACCACTTCAACAAGATCACCACATTGACTGTAGTGGATCCATACATCCATAGGTCTTTATCAGCGTGTAAGCGCGGCCACGATTCACTGAATCCACTTTCAACAACGATTGAAGGTAGGTCGTCTGTAGCCGGACATAAAAACAAGTCTGGCTCCTTCGATGAATGAGTGTATTGCCCCGTAAATCCATCAAAAGCTATGACCAAGGGTTAGCATACTAAGACTGAACTGTAGAGTAAAGAGCATACTCGTTCCGACTCCAAAATTCATAAGATCATCTTCGGCCTCGTTCGTCAGTCCTTGTCTTGTCCAGCGACGGGTAGCATGATTGACGCATCTGTGGTGCACATCATGGAGTTGGGTCGGCATCACTCGGATCCAAAGAGTCCCTGTGAATGAATTGAAGTTTGCTCTGCGTCATGTCAGCTAGATGCACTGTAGAACTGCTTGAGTATTATCGCACCTCGCATTTCTCGACTCGAAAACACTAGACTCACTGAGTGAGCGACAGATGAGACTACTTTGTTCAGGCGGTATAGATTCGAAAACGAGCTCTGTGAATTCTCTGATTGTGGGGATCTTGCGAACGATCTCGTTGAAGATGGCTTGAGCAGATCGTGGTGGAACTTCGGTAGAACCGTTGCTTCGTAGCTTTCGAGTAGAAGATGGTGAGGCTAGCTCGGGCGGGCTGAAGGACCTCTCGAGGTTGGAGAAAGGTGATGGGTAGCTGGATGCCATCTTGATGAAGAACAAGAGGAAAATCACAAGGGGTTTACAAGATTTACCCTCAAGGAAGGCAGGGAGTTGACAAAAGAGCAAGTAAAACACCTGGACTGAATCAAGCAGGACCAAAGAACGGTAGTGAGGAAAGAAAGGAACTAGGACTAAGAAGAGAAACTGCCACTAACTCCAGCAGTATTGAGGATTGTAAGAGAGGCTGTGACCTAATCGAACAGTATTAGAGATGATAAGAGAAACTGCGACAGTAGTCCAGCAGTATTAGAGGTGGTGAGGGAAACTGTGACAGAATCGAGCAACATAAAGCACAATAAAAAAACTGCGAACAAGTCTAGCAGGACCAAAAAGGTGGTAGGAGAAAGAGAAGAGAAGGAGAGAAAGTGAGAGGAAGAAGTGTGAAGAAAGATGGGTGGGATGGCCGCCTAAGGCATCGACGCTTCCATATTCACCGGCGACGGTCATGTCTCGTTCATCATGACGATACAAAATCTTAGAATAGAACTGGATTACAGGAGCGGAAGTTGTGATGTCAGTCCAGGTGAATATAGCTAGGAGAACACTTGATTGTGTTGGGTGACTTTCATTGTTTCATGGGGTGTCTATATACAACCATTTCACCTCGAGCCTGAAGGACTGGGGTTGGCCAGCTAAAGTGGATCCCATAAGCGTTAATTCCCGAGCGCGCTAGTCACAGTATATTCTATGTATTATTAACTGTACCAGGAATAACTAAATGAGCTCCATTTCTTCCCTGGATCCGAATCTCCGCTCATTGTTGATCAGTACAGCCAACTATTTACTTCACGACATCTTTAACAAAGGGTTCATACCAAATCCATAACCCCAACACCGACATACCAGAATACATGGAACCCCACCGTCTCCCCTCCCTAGACCCTACTATCAATGCAGAAATACTATCTACCCTGCACCGGTTATTCCTCGGCAATCAAGCCATCGCTGGATTCGTCGTACCACACAGAGGTGGACCCGCATAAATAGATTGACGGAGTGCAAGAGACGACTGAAAACACAACTGCTCGCCCGAAATAACCAACATTATATAGAATACCTCCTTTTCGGAAGGATCGATTGAATAATTATGACGGTTTAGCCTGATTCCGTTCTATGCAATCGGTTGTTCAATGTGATGCCGATGTTGTGCTGAGTATGGTTGATCTGGCGCTGGGGATTGGGATGGACGGAGCGTTTGGTACTTTCTTTTCCTTCGTTCTGTGGTGGTGTTCTTTGTTCGACCAAGCCGATGCTTATAGGGTTATTTTGAATAGTCCTCTCTTCACAGAAGCCAACTTGCATTACGCTTCAGTAGTGTCGTTGGGGTATGGTTTTGTGAGTCAGATGTTTAGAATGTGGTAGACAATTGTAAGGTTATACTGCTATCGTAACCGTAAAGGTAGACATATTCCAATCCTCTTCTGAATCCTCCATACCCACCTAGCGACCGTGACTACTTACTCACACAACTGACGAAATCACCCTCCCCGTCACAGGACGATGCTTTATGAACATCTCGGGCGGGAACTTATCCCGGTCGCTATGATCTTCGACACATCGGCTCTCAGTCCTTGGAGTCTCCGCTTCCACGAACGACATCAACTTCCGCCACTCGGATAACACCACGTCGATCTCCATCTTGGAGTCACCGACAATCGCATCCATCTTAATATCGTTCCGGTCGTATCCAAACGGATCTTCCAGTTGTGATCCGATCCCTTCGATTCCGTATAAGGTGAAAATAACCAGACTGACAATGGGGACAGTCCACCAGCCCAGATCATCGACCATTCCGAAGGGCAGGACACAGCCGAAGAGAGCGAGGACTTGTCTTTGATGGATCCTATATGATCATTAATATCCTCTGCCAAGACGATGGCAGTGAATGGGGAGTAGAAAGGGAAGAAACTCACAAATGCGCAACAGGAATAGGCGTCAACCGAATCATCTCCATCTTCCCCACCGCATCCAACAACGAATTCAACTGCGCCTGCATCTGACTCGCCCCAGGCGCATGATACCAACCCCTCTCTACACCCCTCTTGATGAACCCATCTATGAAGAAACTTAATTGAAACGGCAGCGTTAACCCTTCATCCTCGTGACCCTCGAGTCCCTTGGGGAGCAGATTGGCGTAGTCGGGGTTATATGCCGCGACTCCGTCCTCGCCGACGTCGTCCCCAAAGGAGTAGAAGGCCGCGCCATATTCGGCGCGGAGGTGGTTTTTCACAGCGTAAGGTATGGCCATGAGGATGCGGATGGTGCGTTCAATGTCTTCCTTTTCGTCTTGGCGGAGGGGACGCGAGGTGCTGTAGCCGTTGGTGAGGATGGTACGGACCAGGTTGCGAATGCAGGTTGTTAGGGTTGTGAGGCTGCTGCGGCCGTCCCAGAAGCGGTTGTAGCTGGTTTGATTGCGGAAGACGAGCATGAGGCCCACCACTATTGAGAGCGAGGGGATCTGTTTTGAGTAGTTAGTTGTATTTCTTTGGAGAGCACAATACGAATGAGAGCCAGGCCTTACAATGCTACTGGGTAGTCCGACGGTATCAAAGATGTACAGATCTAGATAGACGACGAAGGCCGTGAACAGTGCGTGGAAGAGTACGGGCACGATGATGGCGCCGTGGATGGCGCCTTTAATGAATCGGAAGACTAGAGGCCATCTAAAGAAGTCTTGGATCAGACCCGATCCAGTCCCAGATGCGCGGTACGTACCTTCGCGGCTTCTGTCGATGGGACAGGAGATGCGGGTGTGTGCCATGCCGGACAAAGGTGTTTTGCCGGCTCAGCACGGGGGTGGACGGGGCGCTCAAGGCTAATCGCATTTTTGCTGCGGGATCAATAATGTATGTAGAAGTGCGTGAGATGAGGAAATTGTCCAAGGCAGCGGTCAACCAAAACAAAAGGGTCAGGTTGTTTCGACTAAAAGACTGGGAGGGGTACGGCGGTCCCTCGAGCAAATCACGAGAGACGAAGCTACACACTAACCATGGTGGTTCGTGCCACTAATCATAGTCTGGGCATAGTTTAAAAAGTTCCCGCGTCCTATCGCCATGGTTCGATGCGCTGCCGATCTTCTGTGAGATGACGTCGCTTCGATTCTGGGGTAGTAATTGGATATCTGCACGAAATTATGTGGAGGCGCTCTGAAAGTATAGGATGAGCGCTATTCATGATCACTGGCTGGCCACTGTTCGGTGGCGTGGCGGTCGCAGGAAGGTTGAAAGATGGACTTCGGCCAGCCAAGAAATGGAATTGTTGCTTTAGTAGCTGAGTTGGCCAGTGCGGTTCCCACGCACGGTCGCAGTATAATGTATGTACACGCATGCTTAATCAGGCGCTATAAAAATAGAACGAAAAGGAAAGTGTAAGAAAAAACGAATGCAGACGAGGATATCGTCGAGGGACCACCGGCAACCTTAGCTAGATCGCAGGACGTATGCAGAGACCAAAACGCCAATACCAGCCGGCTGAAGTGCACCGTCGGGCTGCCAGCTAGGACAGCGCAATGGAGAACCTGGCCAAGCCGACCGAGAGGAGCAATCTGGCGATGCGAAATGGGGGTATAATTCAAAACCAAGGGCAGATGGGTTCCAGATTGCGATGCTAAATATAGAGATAGAAAATAACTATGCTGGGGTGTTTAATTGGAAATGATGCAAGGGGATTAACGAGAAGAAACACGTGAAACGGCCGCAGATAGTCTTTGATGGGACGCCTAGTGGTCGTTGAGAAAGAGTCTCCCCGCTCAGAAAGGTCAACGTAGGTCATTGCGCATGGACTCCCAAGGCGTTGTATTCCATAGGATTGTCCTTCACGACATGCTAGCCCGGCCGTCAAATACCAGAGGACCGGAATCATTACGTGGCGTCAGAGGGTTATCATCGGAGGACTCAGAACGAACGGGTGTATCTGCGCGCAGCTGCGCCTGCCGGCACTGAAGAGCACTAGCCGTAGGAACCGGTATCCCGATGCTCCCCGTGACAACAGGGGATGGATCGGCCACACGGGGTGTCTCATCATCGAGTTCTCTCGATGTACTGTTTTCATTGAGGTGCATAGCCCCGACATCATGAGTAAGCCCAGCTGCCGCGGACAAGGAATTTGGCAGGGCATCCACAGAGTCTTGCGAGGAGTTGGAGGCCTCAGGGGTTGGGTTGGTTTCTAGTTGAGGGGTGCGAGTTTCGGATCGACGGTCCTGGGATGAATCTCGTTGTTCCTCTGTGGAGGTGGGCTTTTGCTCCACCTCCTCGTAATCGTTCGAATCATCGACCTCAGCGCTGAGATCCGTGTATGCACGGCAATTCGGGCACTGGAACATAGGGTAATCCGGTGTATGGATGAGGCGACTAACGCACTTGTAGTGCCAAACATGGGCACACGCTGCCATGAACAGACATTGATAAGGTCTCTACACTCGGCGTTAGCCACATACTGACAGGATAAACCAGCAAAGGGGAACGAAAGGTCAAGATAAAAGAAAGCGGTGAGACAAACCAAGACGGATCCAAGACAAATCGAGCACTCACGGCACCCAGAATAATCCGCCGTTTCGCCTTTGCCTAAGTTTTTAATGAGACTCTCGGTGTTTTTACTAAAACCTTGTTAGCATCGTCGTCTTCCTCCTTCGGAGTGTGAACCATACTTGAACTCGTTAGGCTGCTGCTGCCAAGACCGGTTGCATTCGATGCGAATACGAACGCATCGGAAAATCATCTCTTCCCCACCTCTGAAATCAATACCAAGCTGCACGATATCACCATCCTTCACTGTATATAGCCGAGACGCCATGTTGGGCTGACTCAATCGCATGTGGTTTAAAAAGGTTCCCGATGAGCTTCCGACATCCTTAAGGTGCCACTGCCCGTTCAGGTACAGAAATTCACAATGTTTGCGACTGACGACCTTCGACTTGAAACCAACAGGCGCATCGGAGGGCTCCGTGGGGTTTGCGACGGGCAGGCCATCTCGTTCAGAGTATCGCCCGACCCTGATGACACTACTCTCCGATGGTAGCGTTCGAGAGATGGGGATAAAGGGCAAGGAAGGTCTTGAATTTCCGTGCGAATCCTGGTGAGGGAAAAAACGAATGGTGGCTTTCTGCTTTGGGCGCGGCGACGAAGAAGAATTTTCATTGGTAACCGGGTCGGGGCAGTCTAACAGCCCATTCGGCAGGCTGGTCGGCGCCGATGCTGGCGTCGTGTCCACCTCCGGTCTCGTATCTGGGGTTTGAGACAACCCTCTCAGCCGCGCCATCCTGCCTTGGGTCTGCGTCCGACGAGGCTCGTGTGAAGAAGGGGGGGAGGTTGATGACTCGGAGGAGCGATTCTGGGAACGCAGGTCGAGATCAAAACCGCGGTAGCCTGGAAACAAGACCGAACTGTAGCGGGCGAGGGTCGATGAAGATGGTTCAGAGTCGGGACATGGGGCCGGGTTATTGGTCCCCACAGGTGGATGAGCAGATTCGGTACCGGTGGAGGCAGATGACGCGGGAGAAAACCAAGATACTCGACTACTGAAGGTATGTCGACGGGCGATCGGTTGTTGACTGTTGGTATTAGAGGTTGATGATGACGAGGAGGAGGATTGAGAGGAGAAATGATTTTGGGTATAAGCGCGCAGTTGGCTAAGGCGGCGGAGGGGCCCCGAACGAGCGTCTGATGGGAAGTTCGACGAGGCGGAGGCGGAAACGGATGCAGACATTCGGTTGGGTCAGAAATTAATTGGTTGCCTGAGGAGAGGAGACAGAAAAAAAACAAGACAAAAAAAAGACAATTATTCACCCCAGCGAAAGGGTTAAAATAGGAAAATAACTTGCAATAATATGAAAAATCAACAGAACAATAACACTGAATCCGTCAGTTAAAAGAATAATAATAAAGAAAAAATATAGAAAAGAAAAGAAATCAGAAATCAATCAAAACAATAATAATAATACACTGGGAGCTTCGTCCGATCTGCGCAACCGCCCTATATTGGGATCTCCCTTAAGACAATATCCGTTCGGGGTCGCGAAAGTGGATTTTCTAGTCAGAAAGCGTGACGTACTACAGGGATCCAAGAGTGAAACTGTAGGGAGTAAATACGGAGTCAGAATAAAATCACAAAAAATAAACGCACGGGTGTACAGAGGAAGGTTGCAAGAGCTTTAAAAGGATTAAAGCGATGCTCTAGTGATTTGAGAAAACGGACACTAGACCAGAAGAGGGGAGAGGCGAGGAAGGCCAGAGTAGAAGAAAAAAAGGGGGGGAAAGGGCACGATTGTTGTTGGCAAAGATGGCAAGTAACTTAAGTATGCGAGTCAGATGGTAAGATCTGCCAGTGGGGCATCTAAATGGGATGGTATGGGTTGGTAGGTATGCGTGAAGTTGTAGCTATCTGAACGTCTGGGGTGAACCCCCTCACAATAACAAACATGCGACCCCGTCGGTGAGCAAAAGGTACTATTTTCCCAGCCCCTTGGTGTCCGGATTCGACATGGAACGGTTATAGAAGATCAAGGACTGATTTGGCGGATAAAACAGTTCGTCCACTGCGCAACAACAACAAAAGAATCATAATTTAAGATTCTATTAATTCTTCTGTTCCCGCAGTAAGCTTCCTTCCGCCGTGGATCATCATGCAGTTGACAGGCCCGGAATACATCAAGTGCGTTTTTTGCGGTATCACAGAGTTTGGCGAAATTCCGACTGGAACGTGCTGTGAGATATAAGTCTTAGTCAGTTTCCCAAAAGAGCTCCTTGGTAATTTGAAGTTACTGGATCCAACAGCAAAACTACGCGAATTGGACGTCGTCTTCGAGAACTGGTGGCAAGTTCTCCGATTTTCGCATTGATCTTTTTATGGCTGGTTGCTAAGACGCTTAAGACATCGTCCTATAGACTAGGGCTGCTCCGCAGTTGGTGTCGGGTCTTAGTTTGCGGGGCAACACGAGGAAGGGATAACATGCGACGGGCCATTCCAATCATCGTTTGCAGGTATTTGACCTAAACTCCGTTGTCTGGAGGTACAGCCTTATTACTTAGACAAAATGGCGTCCATGGCGGCTTCATGTGACCCTCTTTGGCCACCGCCTCACGTGGGAGGCGGGCAACATTTAACAGTGAGCATTCATGAACTGAATAAATCAATGTCGGTTATATGGGACAGTGATTACCTGCGTGGATCACTCAATTTGGACGGGTCTCGGTGGAAGTAACTGGTTATGGCATGTTCAACGGTTAGCTGAGATGATGGGTCTTTTTTTTTACCAATTAGTCCTTCCGATTCTCCAATACTCCCGAATCCCGAAGCCGACTGACCACAACGCGGAGACCGCCTTCTGCTTTTTCCCTTTTTCCTTTTCTTTTCTTCCCCTCTTGGCTCCAAAGTGGGCTATTATGACGTATTACCACGTCTGATTAATGTTTATGGGAGCCAAAGTGCTAACCCAAGGACGGAGGATCCATTGCCGATCGGCAGCAACCAGGCCTGCATCTTATCCAAGCCATTTGGACAGACTACTGTTAGAATGCCACGAGCTTGAGTAAGCTCAGGCAAACCGAAATTTTCTTATAGAAGACAAACCCCGTTCCACAGAGTACAGCGTTCAAACCAGAATGCCACCTTGAGTTATATATAAGATATGTCTGCTCCTGCAGAGCCCTACTTGGGTAAATGGGAACCACCCGCTATGGCCAACAGCCCGTTGATCATCCATCCTTTGTCCGGTGATCATGTCGCATCACTCGTCAAGGGGTGGCCTCCGGTGTACAGGCGATATTTGGTAAGATAGGCGATATCTGTAAGCTTCGAGGTTTGTCAGATATATCCACATGCACTTATATATATTTTCTACTAGTACATAAAATACTAGTACCATACGTGAAGTATATCAGTTCCCGGATACGGATCTTTTTCGGTTGTGATGGCCAAGGACTAGAGGGGTGAGGAAATCTGACCATGTGTTTCTGTTACTATTGTCCAAAGACGGTCCCCCGTGACCGTGAGAATGATTCTCTCACAACCATGAGTGTCATGTCGAACCCTTAAGTTTGCCGGGTGGATCGGAGGATAGCCCCATGATTAGACCAGGGAGGGTTATACTTTGCTCATCCATTGTTGGTGGGGGAGGGTTGCCAGGATGGAGTATGATGGAGATTGCTATGATGTCCAGTAAGTGATCGATATGTAGAATTAGCTTGGGCCTTTTCCAAATGGTGGGTCGATCAAATTGAAATATGTGATGGGGGACAGACTAGAGATATAAGGTAGCATACAGCGTACATACTGTACATGATAAACAAAATGAAACAGGTGAAGAAGGTATGTCCGCATGACCGTACCATACACAAAACAGTTGTTGATATATTTTTGATCTACTCGAATAACAATGAATTATATAGTTGAACCAATGAGGAATAATCCTGGGACTTGAATAAACCATAATATAAAATCAATTCAATTATTGACATTCTTGATGGGAATAGAGATTCTCAGTTCGAAAATCTAAATGTTGTTGTGTATTGTCGGTGACGGGAACTGAAGGGAGATGAGCTCTCTTCATTTCCCGCCTTGTCATTTGCCCACACCTTCACTTGGGACCCGTATTGTCACTCACCACCCGTGCTCCCAAGCTAAGGCGCAGGACTAACAGTAACTAAACTCAACCTCACCGTCCGCCATCTCTGCCTGGCCCTTTTCCCAACCACCATCACCAAACCTCCCCCCTCCCCTCCCTCTTCCTTCATTGTTCGATCCCCTCCATTCTGGGTAAGACCCGGGGGTCTTTTCTACATTAATCTCGAATTCGAACCGACAATAATATCAAGGAAAGGTCTCCTGTCTATCACGCGCTATTCTTTGTGCTCCCGCAAGCTTCCACTCCTATCAGGCTATATGCAGAGCCTCCCATCCGCCTCTTTGTCTCGTCACCAATCGATTCCCATCGCATCCCGCATTGCTCCATTTCCCTGACCCTGTCTCTCGGTAGAGGCCAACAAAGAACCCATCGTTCGAGGTCCTTCTTGGGAACAGGATACTGCTCTGGGACGAAAGGAAGGTTGTCTTTCGCCGGTCGGACTGACAACGTTGGTTTCGTTCCCGTTTGCTTTTAGACTTGTCGCTTGTGGGGCCGGTGTCTGGTCTTGCGGGTTTGTGATATTAGAGGTATGAGTGGGATCGCGAGTGCGTGTTTATCCTGTCTCTCGACAGTTGACCGCTGGTGTCATATCACCGCCTGCCTCGGGCCTATCGGCGGTCGCTCGAGGGATGGAATTTACGAGACAACCTTAGCAGATAATGAGCGGGAAGCAGTTTCCGACTTGTTAGGCTACCTTGAAAATGTATGTTCGTTCGGTCACCGTCCGTCAATTTATGCATCCCTGTTTTGATCTCTTGGCGTGATTCTGATCCTAACTTAACCGACCCGATAGAGAGCCGAGACCGACTTCTTCAGAGGCGAACCGCTTAGCGCTTTAAGTACGCTGGTATATTCCGATAATGTTGACCTTCAACGAAGTGCCAGTTTGACTTTTGCTGAAATCACGGAGAGAGGTGGGTGAATTTCGAGCTTCGATGACCTTCGCACGGCTAACTCCCACCTTTCATCTTAGATGTGCGCGAAGTCGATCGGGATACCCTCGAACCCATCCTTTTCCTGTTACAAAGCTCCGATATTGAGGTACAACGCGCAGCCAGCGCTGCTCTGGGAAACCTCGCTGTAAATGGTTGGTCTCACTTTTGGTGACGGCAACGGCAATGACTGACAGATATAGCGGATAACAAGGTATTGATTGTCGCCCTCGGAGGGCTGGCCCCTCTAATACGGCAGATGATGTCGCCCAATGTCGAAGTCCAATGCAATGCAGTCGGTTGCATCACGAATCTAGCTACGCATGAGGACAACAAGGCCAAGATCGCTCGGTCGGGTGCTCTGGGACCGTTGATTCGTCTGGCGAAATCCAAGGATATGCGTGTACAACGGAACGCGACGGGGGCCTTGCTAAACATGACACACTCTGGTGAGTAGACTATGTGGGAGCATGCGGTTGGTTCTTCGTCCTCTGACGGCGGTATAGATGATAACCGACAACAACTGGTCAACGCTGGCGCGATTCCCGTCTTGGTTCAATTGCTTTCCTCCTCCGATGTTGATGTACAATACTATTGCACAACGGCTCTCAGCAATATCGCCGTCGATGCATCAAACCGAAAGAGACTTGCCCAAACTGAATCGCGCTTGGTTCAGTCACTGGTTCATCTCATGGATTCCTCCACCCCCAAAGTCCAATGCCAGGCCGCGCTGGCTCTTCGCAACCTGGCTTCGGACGAAAAATACCAGCTCGAAATTGTTCGCGCCAAAGGTCTTCCGCCGCTCTTGCGCCTCCTGCAGTCCTCTTACCTTCCCCTCATACTCTCCGCCGTCGCATGCATCCGCAACATCTCTATTCACCCGCTTAACGAATCGCCCATCATCGATGCGGGCTTTTTGAAGCCACTGGTGGATCTGCTTGGCTCGACGGATAACGAAGAGATCCAGTGCCACGCCATTTCCACGCTCCGAAATCTGGCCGCCAGCTCGGACCGTAACAAGGAGCTTGTCCTCCAAGCGGGTGCGGTCCAGAAATGCAAGGACCTGGTCCTGAAGGTTCCCCTCAGCGTCCAGTCGGAGATGACTGCCGCCATCGCTGTTCTGGCCCTCAGCGATGAGCTCAAACCCCATCTTCTGAATCTCGGCGTTTTTGACGTGCTGATCCCTCTGACGGAGTCTGAAAGCATTGAAGTGCAAGGGAATAGTGCCGCGGCCTTGGGCAATCTTTCCTCCAAGGGTAAGTCATGAGCTCATGAGCAGTTTTGGATGCGTTCCGCATTTGCTAATCCGACTCAGTCGGCGACTATTCGATATTTGTTCGAGATTGGGCGGATCCCAATGGAGGTATCCACGGCTATCTCAACCGATTCCTCGCCAGCGGAGATCCTACCTTCCAGCATATTGCTATCTGGACCCTCCTTCAGCTGTTGGAGTCCGAAGATAAGAGGCTGATCAGCTATATTGCCAAGTCCGATGACGTTGTGCAGATGGTCAAGTCGATCTCCGACAAGAACATCGAGTCGGACGAGGAAGATCAGGAAGATGGTGAGGGCGAGGTAATTGCGCTGGCACGACGATGCCTCGAATTTCTTGGTAACGGCCCCCGACAAACGCTTGTGGAAGCTTAATTGATCCCAGCGCCGTGACTCCCTTTAATGATTTATCCTTATCGTTTCCTTTCCCATTCGTCTATAGTTGACCTTGTGTTTTACCCATTCGCTTTACATTCTCCTAGGTGTTCAGCGGGCATTTGATTCAGTGTCACTTTCTTGCGTCAGCGAGCATCTGATGTGATAGGAATAATATCGGGATCCGTCCTGGTAGCCGTTCATCCCACGGCCTACTTTCTCAAGCTGTATGCTTACATTGTTTGTATGTACTTTGATAAATGCTGTGGTTCTTAGACCAGTTCTGGTCCTCTATGTGATTGCCGTGATACCTGGATTTGTATGTTGCATTAACCACATCCATTGCTATGTTGAACTACCGTCACGTCTTGGTAATTCTCTAACGTTACTGGACCCACCGGGGAGGTGCTAAGCCTAAGATGCTGAAGTGGGTCGAACCCGGTAGGCTCAGTCGATCCTTACGGCAGACCCAACGGTTTCGGTGGGTCAAGAATATAACCATACTTGATACCATCTACTTCTCCCCTTACCCGTACGAAACGAGTATGCTATAACCTCTGAGTCATGATTACAAGATATTGCAGGGTAGTCGTTCAATACCTTCTTTCTGCAACATGTATTGCTACAGATTCCGGACTCCATGGTGTCTAAAATACATAGTAGTCGGACCGAATATCCATAAATAGGGAGATCAATGACTCCAGACAATCCCTACATTAGTCCTTCGTTTGCTAAGATCCGTATCGCGATATGTTGTGTTATCCATACTATATATACTCCGGGAGTGTGTCCGCAAGAATCTTTGCCCTATCACTCGCCCCTATTAGTATTGATAGTTGATCTAACCTTCACTAAAAGGTGTCGAAGCCAGTGAGTGGCCAACATACTACCTTAAAGCAGCTAGACTACTGAAATATGTATATCATGGAGGGAGGGTAACTTTTCTGCAGGAGCAGGATAGAAGCAGTGTGTTTACTCCATTCTTGAGTTTTGGTGAAATCTCCAATCCACACCTATAGGGATTATCTTTCACTGACATCATAATAAAGAGACATAGGAAGGAGAAACATAACATTAAGGAGAAATAAAGCTGCACAATCCATATTCAGTTCAGTTTCCTTTTTAGTCATTGAATTTAGAACGACTCGAACAACTAATCTGGAGAACATGTTGCACTTGGATAGGCCAATTCGTTGTAGAGCGATCCGTGTATTGATATATTTACAGGCCAGAAAGATGTCGGTTGATTTGTAGGGGGTTGCCCTTGCTAACGGCATGTGCCTATGGTTATGGGGATATAGTTGGTGTGGATTATGGGTATCTGGAGGGCAAAGACTAGACGCAAGGGAATTGGTTCTGTCTGTTGAGGATCTGGATCAAATATGGTGGCTTTTAGCGCTCTGATATGTGTTCAGTGAGATTTGTAAGTTTAGAGCTGGGAACCAGAGATATATCAAGGATAGGGATGGTATATGATATATATACTTGGAACGATAAACTGAAAAAGAGAAAGAGGATAGAGGAGGGAGAGGGAAGAGCGAAATTGAACCAAGGTGGAAAAGCAGGAGCAAGGTATCAATTTAAAGGTACAAGGGGTATAGTAAGCAAAAGTCTGTACATAGATCAGCCAAGACAAGAGGTTTGATATACATACAGGGATGAATATTTAATTATAGACTGGAGGGTATATGGTTATCACAGCCTAAGGTACCAGTGACATACAAAGTCAGATCGCAGGAAGTACATACAGAACTGTCCAGATTAGAGAGTGCTTCGTGAGGATGTATCCAACCACCACTGTACCCCTAGCTATAGAAATGGATACTACACATCTCGTGGCGGCCAGCAGGCAAAATTCACAACAGTGTCAAAGTCGTCTGGCTCGAAGTGGAAATCCTCAATCTGAAACCCCCAAGCTTCAGCAACCCTTCGATCTGGGTGATACTCAGGGGTCGCATCAGAGTACCACTTGGCAGTAATAGGGTCCGAGTCGGTTCGGAATGAGAAATCTAGCCATGTACTATGCTCGAGATGAAACTTGATAGATTTTAAACGGGGCATGTGTCGTGCTGCGTGGCCCGTGGACGTGAAAAAACGATGATATTCCTCATCATCGACCATCTCTCGGCTTGCGTGCCCGCGCTCAAGGTCACAGATCACGTCGTCCGGGTTACTTATCTCATCGTCTGGTTCGTCTATTCGGGCTTGCTCTTCGGGTGTGGGTAACGCGAGCCATTTACCTGCGTTTTTTGGAGTGCATTGTTAGTTTGAGCTCTCGGAGGGGCATAGTGAGGAGATTTTATACCTGAAGGAAGGAAGGGGGGCACATTGTCTAGCTCTAAGATCGTTAGGTTAGGCCACTGCAGCGTTCCGGTGTTTGGCAGTGGCCGACCACCTTCATCCAGAGGCCATAGAAAATCGGAGGACAGAGACGTATTATATAGCTTTAGCTCTTGAAGAACGGTACTTAAATATCGCAGATTAATGGTGAAAGTGTCTGTTTCCGTAGACATGACATTCAATGCTGGCAAGACATATTTCCATGGCTCCTCGAATTGGTTTTTGTAGTGTATTACTTTCAGGCTGCGTGGAGAGCTGTGGAAGAGTTCGGATACGCCTGGTAATTGATCAGCAAGAAACGCATAAAGCCTGTTATAATATGCTCTTGAACATGGGGCAAGGGGCATGGTATGTATGGCGCTTTTTGAAGCAAGAAGACAAAGAAACAGACCTGCTCTCACCATCACGACGAGCCTGAATATACTCTATATGATCTGGTCTTACGTATTCATCTAGATTTAGATGTAATTGGGTGATACTCGGACAGTGCTGGACGATCTGTGCCACTGCACCAGCCCATATCTGGTGGAACCGAGGCCTATGTCGCCAGGGCCTATTCTTAAAAAAGAGCTGGTCAATGCATGGCACATACGCTAACACGGAAGGCTCATCATTATAGAAGCGTGCCCGGTATGGTGGAACAGAAAATTCCCGCCCATTCCTGTAATCAAACCGGTAATCACCTGCAATGTCGAAGTGCCAGGTATGTGGCTCCGGCGCCGGGCTCTCGCCCATCTGGCGACCCAGCAGTCCTAGCTCCAATGAAAGACGATGATCCTGGTTCCATGAGCTGAGTATCTCAAATAGAGCAGTGATAGCCCTCTGAAAGGCTTGATCATTTGCTTCTCGGACAGGATTATCAACACTGTACCCTTCCTTTTTATGGGTTGTCCAGTCTAGCAATTCGAAGGGAACGAGGATGTCATACTGCAGTCTTTCTATCCAGACTCTTCGAAACGAGCCAGATCCTGTTGTGGCCTTCTGGAAGTGAGCCAGAGAGATGCCCTTCTGGCCCTCCTCCTTGTAGGCATTGTCGCTGTAGACGATAAGATTAGAGTAGATAAATGGCTCAAAAGCTGCTTGCCATCGACGACAGACGGTTGTATAGGGGGCCAGGCAATCGCCTGCCAGATGTAAAATACTTGCAATCTCGAATAACAGCTCTAGGGGTAAGGTCGCTGGCATGGTATCGGTTAAGCGCTCTTCACTGAATATTAATGTGTAGGATGTGTTGATGGATAGCTTTTTGAGATTTTTGTTTCCTGAATGACTAAGCATCACTAGCATCACTATGAACCACGTTAGTTCACTAATAGGAGAAGATCAGTATCTAAGTCCCTTTGCAATTCGCCGGGTTTCCACGTGGCACTTGTACAGGTGGATGTCGTTGTGGAAAGCGAGGTAGACGTTGAAGAGCTACTGCCGAGCAGTATGTATCATCGAAGTCAGAACCACTAACACATTGCGACGTAGTCAGCCACAGGTTGGAGCAGTCGCTCTTGACGCTTGGCGGGAGAGAAGAGAGTTGTCAGCACATGGCGATGGGCTATAATGGGAACTCACATTCCAGGCAAACACGCCATCAAATCTATGTATGCATACAAAAGTATAGCATCACACGAGTCTTCCGCAGGGAGGGAGTCGGATACCTGAACCCGATCGTGATAGCTGATGAGAGGATTACCGCATAGCTGAGAAGACGCATGCCTCTTGTCCTATCATACCAACCATAGCACTGCTTATGGCGTCACAGCTGCATTTGACGGATATCGGCATATATCTCGCCGTCACCTGATCTTAAACGGTCCAAATAGTATCCAGGGCATAGCAATGTGCAGTATCGTGTGTTGTTGGCCAAAGGGCAGTCATACAGGTTCATTGATGGGCTCAACTGGCGAAGTCTGAGTGGGCGAGCCTTCTCGCTATCCAGAATGGGGCACTTCGACCTTGGCCTGATAGCGAGAAGAAGGATCCTATCCTGAGATGTGTTCATCGAGGCAACATTTTCATACTATATATGAACGAAGACGTCCATGTCGCTTCCATGGAAAGCTCAAGCAACGGCTTTGGAAGTCTGCGCAAGGCAGCTGAACAGCTAGCGCGCACAGAGTACATTCTCAAGCCCGAGTGTAATGATGCGAAAGAGAAATATGCTCATAACTTTCGTATTTTGCTGAGCCCTATATACAACGAGATTGCATGCATTGCAGAGAGAGGCCCAGTCTATATTAAGATGGAAACCACAGCTCCCAGGAAATCTATGTTCATGTCTTCGATGCCATAGCTACTGGGATGGTTATTGATATTGATAAGGGGTCCTTTGGGGTTCATGAAAGCGCAGTCCTAGGTGAAAATTGGATGCGGGAATGCTGGCGAGCCTCGAACTTTAGCTATCACAGAATACTTTGTGTTTGTGATAACGGATCAAGAGGTGGATTTGGGCACTCTTGAAACTGGAAAGGCTCCTTCTCGCAATGTCAAGAAGCCAGTAGAGCTTTCTCAGATTCACTGCGATATTGTTCATAAATCCTTTAGGGTTAACCTAGCTAAAACACTTGCAAAATCTGGAAATGGTTAGCCTCTAGAATTGCCTTTCGGAAGAGACTACATCGGTGTGGTCAACGCCTCAGCTGCAGTCCACAATGCGGTTGAGGTATCCTGGGGTCAACTTTGAGGTTACAGATCGCGCGCATTCAAGGGCATCCGTGTGATTCTCTGTCATCTTCATTATTTGTAATATGGAGCATGGGCCTCCAGCATTTCAATAACCTGGGCTGTATTCAACCCACTAATGTTTGACCCCAGAAGGACCCTGGCAGTCGCAGGCTCTAGGTAGTGGCGAAAGGGAACTAGTCAAAACCATGTTCTAGCTCGCTACCCTTCTTACCGTTGTGTTTGCGCGTGCCCGTAAGACTATGTGCAAGAGCAGTCAGTCACCAAGAAAGTCCACGAGTTTGCTTAGGTAGCCTATTCACATGATTGGCCTCGTCATTGAGATTATCATCATCATTAACAAGACTATGCCATCAACCGCAACGGTTGGCCTGGCCTTTAAGGGACCTGTGAGCAGGCTGGCCTTGGGTTTAGCCGAAGGGTCTGAAGGTAGACTGCTGCGGCATTCCGCGGTAACGGCTAAGAGAAACAGTAAAGGCAAGAGAGAACCGCATGACTATTTGGAGTTCCTCCTGTTTGTTTAGTGAACTATCAAGGTACATTAGTTCTTCCTCATTCTTCCAGGAGAGCAACGTACTTATTAGTAGTTCCGTACACTTGTATTGTCGTCATTTAGTCAACCTACGTGATCACTGTTAGCCAACGTCGCAGCGGTAAGTACCAAAACATTCTGAGACTCACAATATGTAAAGGTAAACTTGGAACTCAGTCAGGTGCACATGGTTGGTGGAGAGGGAAAGACTAATGCTATCTATACAGGCTGGCAAAATCGATAAAAGGGATGGAATCAAGCAGGCAGAACTCGCCAATATCGAATTGTACAAAGAAAGTGTCATCTAACTCACTACCACCGCCCCTATAGCGGCAAATATAAATACTAGACCTCCTGTGGCGGCCAATAAGGAAACCGTACTATGGACTTTAGGTCCCACGGCCCCGTAAATTCCATTTCATTGGATCGAAATCCCCAGGCCTTCGCAACGCGCTTATCCGGTCGATATTCTGGGTCTGCTGCAGAGTCCCACTCAGCAATGGCAGTGCCCGAGTCGCGTTTAAAACTAAATGTTGTTGGTGTACCATGGTTAAGATCGTACTCAATAGATCTTAAAAGCGGCATGTGTCGTGCCGCATAACCGAGGGAAATAAAGAAGCGATGGAATTGTTCATCGTCGTTGATAGATCGAGAGACGCATCCACTCTCCCAGTCGCAGATTTCTTCTTCCCAATCTTCTATATTGTCTATATGTTCTTGGTCTTCGGGTGTGGGTAAGGTGAACCATTGACCTGGTTTGGCGGTTTAGTCAATATCTTTGGTGATTATTGGGGGTTTTGTGGATCTTGATATTCTGCTATTCGTTGCGGGCATGTAGATTGCAGGGGTTTGGAAGTGGTGGACAATTCTTACCTGAAGGCAGCCAAGGAGGCGCATAATTGAACTCTATGCTTGCTAGATTAGGCCAATACAAAGATGCGCTAGAAGACAGTGGATGGCCAGCATCATCTAAAGGCCACAGGAAATCCAGGGTTAGAGATGTATATTCTAACTTTAGCTCCCGAAGAGAGATACTTAGGTTTTGGAGATTGATAGCAAGAGTATCGGCCCCAGTAGATAAGACATTCAATGCGGGAAAGGTGTCTTTCCATGGGTTCTCAAACTGGTTCGCGTAATGCAATACCCTTAGACTGCGGGGAGCGTTGCTGAAAAGCTCGGATACAGCTGATTATATGTAAGCAAGATGATCGTAGCATGGTGCATTGTTATATGCGAAACTGTAAGATACTGGGGGGAAGCAAGGAAATATAAGCACGTACCCTCACGACGGGCTTGTATATACTCCAAATGATCCGGCCGTACCCATTCGTCTAGGTTCAAGTATAGTTCAGTGACAGTTGGACAGTGTTGGACAATCTGTGCCACTGTACCGGCCCATATTTGATGGTATCGATGTCTACACTCTCCCAGAGCATTGAACGCCACCCGCTTGTTGGTAAGAGAAAGCTTGCCAACGCATGAAGCGTATGCCAGAACAGATGCATCACTATTGTGTAAGCGCGCCCGGTACGGTGGAACCGCATCGGTGCGTCCTGTTGTAAAGTCGTGTCGATAGTCCCCAGCAGTACTGGAATATAAGGTATTTGGCTCCGGGGCGGGCTTTTCACCCACCCGGCGGCCCCGCAGCCCTAGGTCTAGGGAGAGACGGTGATTCTGCTCCCATAAACTAAGTATTCCAAATATGTCAATGATAGCTGTCTGAAATACCCAGTCATTTGTCTCTCGGACGGGGTTAGCTATACTGTATTGCTCTATTGGCTCTCTTTTGCAGGTTGTCCAGTCTAATAGTTCGAATGGCACCAGGATATCGTACCGCAGTGTCCGTATCCAGGCTCGACGCATAGCGCCAGCTCCTGTTGTGAGCTTTTGAAAGTGTGCGAGAGAAATCCCTTCCTGGCCTTCATCTTTGTGAGTTTCATCACTATAGACGATTAGGTCGGAGTAGATGAATGGCTCAAAAGCTGTCTGCCATTGACGGCAAACGGTTGTATATGAAACTAAGCAAACACTATCATGATGGAGAATTCTTGAAATCTCAGATAATAATTCCAGAGGCAAATTGACTGCCATGATTTTGGTACAGCAGTTTGACAGTGTAGATGTCAGAGCTCTTCACGGTATACGAAGACTATTATGATTTGGTGGATTTTCCGAGATTTTGGTTCCCGGATGACTAATCACTGGTCAGGGCTCCGTTGGCACCAGTCCAAGGCTGTTTCAGTTTATACATACCCTCGACATCAGGTAGTTGCAGCACACAGGTAGTGCATGATTTCGAATGCAGAGCAGAGTACTTATTAGTAATTCTGCCCGCTTGTATTGTCATTATCTAATGACACTCAACCCTTGGAGATTTATAGCAACAGTATCGACCATAGATTAGTCTACTAAAGGCCTATTCTACCGATTACTCTAGCGTTGGTACTGCACATATCCTACCCACTGTGCGACTACCATGACTATAAACATAAGCGCCATTCCGGTTTTAATTATATCAAGTTGAAAGTGATAGTAACTGGCCCAGTTCGTCACCCGAGCCCACCATATAGACTCGCCCTTGTCCCTCATTGCCGAGTGAAGACCGGGAAGTCCGTCAAGGCTCTTACTGTTCCATTGCATCTGGTATTCAGGCAGCTCCCCTCGATTAACCGTGTATTCAGCAAACTTGCCCAGCCTCGGGCGGTTTGTGAAACACGGCTTTGGTTCATTTGTTTCTGGATCGACAGTGAGGTCGAGCAGTGGGACTCCAAAGCCACAAGATATTTGAACCTGCGAGAGGGTCAGTCCTTGTAGATTAATGATAATCAACAAGAACAATAAAAACAAAACTAACCTTGAAGATATCTAGAATGATAACTGCCCTTGCTCCGACTAGAGACTTCACGCCCATTTGCTTGACGTATCCAGTATACCTCGGATCATTCCATTCAATGACCGAGCCCGTGCAGAAAAGTCGCATGATTCGCGGAGTAGCATCAAATGAGCAGAACATTACGGTTGCCCGTCCATTCTCGCGAAGGTGGCAGATAGTCTCACATCCGGATCCGGTTGAGTCGACATATGCCACTTTGTTGGGGCTCAGGACGGCAAAGGATGAGTCGGGGAGGCCTTTGGGGGATACATTAATATGACGACCGCGGCAGGGGGCAGATGAGACGAAGAAGAGAGGTTGGCGGAGGGCCCAGTCCCGGAGGTTTTCGGAGAGGGATTCGTAGAAAATGGGCATTGCTTTTAGTTTTTTTCTTCTTTTTTTTCTTCTTTTTTTTCTTCTTTTTTTTCTTCTTTTGTTTTCTTGGTGTATACAGCTCCAAGGGATAGCAATCAATTTTGCTATGTTGCGGTAGAGGAATGAGATTTTCCACGTGACAATCAAGGGATGCAACAAAGCGCCTATTTTTTTTGAACGAGGCGCCACGAAGTAATGTCGGGGATTGTAAACACCGTCACAGGTGTGAGTTGTATAATCTAGAACCTGATAATTATGCAGCGGTTACATATCGCGAATCGCGAAGCGCCATCTAAGCGCGAATGATAATGGTCCCAAAAATCGAAATATAGGAACAGCTACTCCAACAGTTATGGATTGCAACCGCAGGGGTACAAGCGCAATGCAATGACCGTTTCTCAAGTTCGCCGAGTGGCCGTGATCGGCGCTGGAATTAGCGGAGTTGTTTCAACAGCCCATCTTGTGGCTGCTGGATTCGAAGTAACCGTGTTCGAAAGAAACCGGCAAACAGGGGGGATTTGGTATGTATACAGTGTGCCGGAATAACATACGCTCGATTGACCTCGATAGGCTGTACGATGAACAGACACCATTGGAATGTTCTTTTCCTTCTCCTGATCCTTCTTTAGCAGATAGGGTAGAGAAAAACGCCAGATTCGATAGAGAGAAGCTTCGACTACAGCATGCTCCTCCGGGGTAAGTGTTCCCTCTTGACTTTGGAAATGCATTGATGGCGTGAAAAGGAAGGAAGAAAGAAAGAGACAAGAAAAACAAAGGAAAACGACTGAGAGGGAGCTAATGAGGGTGTAAGTAGACCATGCTACAAAAATCTCACAACAAATGTGTCCACCCCTCTCATGCGAATAAAACTTCGCGCCTGGCCAGAAAACACACCAGACTTTGTTCACCACAGTGTCGTGAACGAATATATCAGGGATATAGCACTGAGTACTGGAGTTGACGAGCGAACAATATACGGCGCTCGAGTGGAGCATGTCTATAAAAATGGTGGGAAGTGGCATGTCAATTGGTCAGTACTGGACGAGAATGGCAGTATTGACGGTCTAGAAGAGAGGCTGCTGATTTCTGTAAGCCAATACCGTGCAAAGTTGTAAGCGCTCTGATTAGAGGTTTAATTCTTCTTTTAGACCTTTGACGCGGTTGTAGTCGCGTCTGGCCATTATCATTCACCTCACATTCCGGACATATCTGGGTTATCCGAAGCAAAGAAAAGATGGCCTTCACGGATCATACATTCCAAGCGATATAGAACGCCGGAAGTCTACAGGGACGAGGTAAGTGTTTGATATTCCGTGACGCATTAAATTGATTGCTATGAAATATGCTCACAGATCATTCAGAATGTTTTGATGATTGGCGGAGGGGTATCATCGATGGATATATCGCGGGACCTTGGACCATTTGCCAAAATGATATTCCAGAGCACACGAAATGGCGACGCAGATCCACCTGCTCTCATGCTTCCAGATAATGCAGTAAGAATTGGCGAGATTGATCATCTCGAACTGCTATCTGGGACTGGTGACACGCTACCAGAGGGTGATCCCTTGCCATTAATAGCCTGTCTGAAGTCATCTCAACGATTATGTAAAATTCACAAGATCATCGTTTGCACAGGGTATCAAATTGTATTCCCGTTCCTTCCAGACTATCACAACGATTCAATGCCGCTTCAGGATGCTGATGATACTATTCTTGTTACCAACGGGACACAAGTCCATAACATCCATCGAGACATCTTTTATATCCCAGATCCGACTCTTGCTTTTGTCGGGATACCTTACTTCAATACAACATTTACCCTCTTTGAATTCCAGGCTATTGCAGTGACAGCCGTCTGGTCCCGAACTGCATGTCTGCCATCAACAACTGAGATGAGAAGGGAGTACCTGGTAAAGCAAAAGCAGACCGGTGGCGGGCGCAAATTTCACTCGTTGAAAGATAAAGAAAAGGAATACGTCCGCGACCTTATGGCGTGGATAAACGATGGTAGAAACGCACAAGGGCTTGTTCCTATTGAAGGTCATACGGCAGCTTGGTTTGAAGCTATGGATAAACTGTGGGACGAGGCGAGAGCGGCGATGAAAGAAAGAAAGGAGCAACAAGAAAAGATTATCAGGCGTATTCCATTTTCGGCTGATTGTACTTCGGTCGAACTGCCACATCTTAATTAGGGCATATATCTCGAATAGTCCACGGTATTATGTAATTAGAGGTGTTATTCTATTAACCAGTAAAAGGAGCAGCGCAACGCAACCTTCTAGGCGCGGTTGTACCGTTTAGCTTTGATTTAAAAAGAACACCTTGCCGGGCAAGTCAAGAGATAATCATATTCCCTCCACTCGACAAAGGTCAATACACGGGGAAGCCCCGAGCAGGAATGTCACCGTTCATCTATGCTGTCACATTGGCCTTTGCCATCTTAGCTCTTGGTATCATTCGTCGGCGCTATTTCCACCCCCTCTCTAGGTTTCCAGGCCCCTTTATCGGGTCTGTAACGAGTCTCTATCAGACATACTGGCATGTTCATCCCAACAAGACGCTTCATGATGCAGAGCTCCATAAAAAATACGGTACGACAACTAGTTCGAGTGCAAATCATGGTGATATCCACTGATATGAAACCCCAGGTCCGATTGTGAGATATAGCCCAAACGGCCTCATTGTTAATGACCCAGCCCTGCTTCCAGTCATTTATAATCGTCGCGCCAACAAGACAGATTTCTACGCTCCTGTCTTTGATACGCATTCGACGTTTACCAGGAAGGACTATAGGGAACATGTCGCGTCAAGAAAGGCAATTAGCCATGCGGTAGGTTTTCTTGCTTTCTTTCGTAATATGGATGTCATGACCGGATATTGTTACGGGTTAGTCTTGCTTATGATATCTTCAAACAGTACTCGGTGACAAATACTCGCTTATTTGAGCCCCAAGTTGACGGTATCCTGTTTGAGTTGATTTCCCTGTTGAGTGAATCGGCCAGCGAAAAGCGATTGGTTGATATTATGGAGTATGGGAGGTGAGTCTGAGCGCGTTTTACTTCTCTTGGATTTTGGTTTTCAATGCCAAACTTCAGATCCAACACTAATGCACCCATGGCTAGTTGGTTTACCTACGATGTCACTAGCCTGTTTGTATGTGGTAAACCCTTTGGGTTTGTGGAGAAGCGTACAGACGTCAAAGGTCTTATTCAGAACAAGAACAAAGTTCTTTTCATAGTCTTCATTATGACCATCCAGGAGAACCTGTCTTGGGTTGTCCGCAACACGCGTTTGGGGCGGCGGTATCTCATGCCTCACCCGACAGATCAGTCCGGTCTTGGTGTTGTTATGGCGGAGAGAGATCGCATCGTGGATGCGGTTATTGACAGCGATGGCAAGGTTAAACGTCACCTGTTGGTAAAGGGGAGTCTTCTGAGCAGCCTAATGGAGATTCTCGGTACGGAAGGCTGTCCGCTCAGCTTGGTAGATGTCAAGGCGGAGATATTTTTTGCCATGTGAGTTGTTCCTGCTTTGTTAGGAACGAATATGACAATAACAACAAGTGAAACAGGCTGGCTGGATCCTCTGTTACCCCGAGCCAGCTCGCCCGAGTCATCTTCCATATATCACGTAACTTCAAGGTCCAGGAGAAACTATACGAAGAGCTTGTTGCAGCAGAACAGGACGGTCGAATCCCACCTCTATCCGCCATTATCTCGGATGAACAGGCTCACAGACTCCCCTTTCTTTCTGCCTGTATCAGAGAGGCTCAACGATACGCCCCCACCATGTCCCAACTGCCTCGTTATGCGCCCGAGGGAACTGGGCTAGAGTTACACGAGCACTACGTCCCCCCAGGAACAAGTGTATCTACCAGCCCGTGGATCATTGGCCGAAATAAAGACCTGTACGGTGAGGACGCAAACTCGTTCCGGCCAGAACGATGGCTAGAAGCATCCCCCGAGGAAGAAAGACGATGGGACCATTTTTCCTTTCATTTTGGATATGGAGCTCGGAAATGTCTTGCGAATAATTTCGGCCTGATGCAGTTGTACAAAGTTGCTGCTGAGGTGTGTGCATATCCTATTCGTTGCTTGTCGCGTTATCGGGCTCATCATGAGTGCAGGTATTTCGACGTTTTGAAGTTAGAGTTGAAGGGTCGAACGAGGATACAGTCAGTGGAGGGCCACCTGCGAGTGCCAGGTTTCGCTTTAGTCGCAGAGAAAGATCCTGGTCATAAGCAAAATGGGTACATAGAAAAGGATATTTTCAGGGCATGATATATTCTAAGCGCTGATGTATTAACTAAGCCGATTGATATACATGATGTGTAACAGCTAGCCATCGATCAAGTAAAGGCTGTAAAGTATCATTATATATCAAAACCTGAATGCTAGGTTCTAGATTGACTCAAGCAAACATAATTGTAATGCAATCTTCCTCTCAAGTGACGGACCTGCCCTAACCACGCAGCCAGGTAGGGCTGTCGATTTTACTCTAACCAAAGAGATGAATAACGTACCTTTGCTCCATGAATGGTTCTCTCTATCACCATAATCCTTTTTGTTCCCTCACAAGACGGAGCGTGCCATAGCCTCGCACCAAGTCTGAGAAGATGCAGAGTTGAATTGAGCGCCCAAAAGCCGACCCTCCATTACCAACTCGGCGCAAAGCAGGAGGCGACAGCCATCTTCCACACCGGCGCCAAAGTGATCTTCAGCTCGCATTGTCACTCTAGGCCAATGAGAACAGATAACGACACTGCTTGTCATCGCCAACCACCGCAGCGCCAGCGTCAAAGGCCCATCCCTCCAAACGGTGGCGCCTCTTGTCTTGAATTCCATGCTACCCCACCATCTCATGGCTATCATCCAGCTATATATGAATGGGTTACGTCGTTCGTTTGTGACTACACCTCTTTGCAACATCGTATCTCCATCCGTATTGTTTGTTGAAAACCCCACCGGAGCTCTTTGACAGCAGCCAACATGAAGCTTATGCTTACTCTACTTGTATCGGGCCTCTGTGCCCTGGCTGCCCCTGCGGCTAAGGTCAGTAGATGCTCATTGCTGCTTACCATTTCTTTAATCAAGCTAATCTGATTCAGCGTGATGGCATCGAGGATTACGCTATCGGCATTGACAAGCGTAACTCAGTCGAGGACTATGCAATTGGTATCGACAAGCGCAATTCTGTTGAGGACTACGCCATTGGTATCGACAAGCGCAACTCCGTTGAGGATTATGCTATTGGCATCGATAAGCGTGGTGGTTCAGTCGAAGACTACGCTATCGGCATCGACAAGCGGAACACGGTTGAAGACTACGCAATTGGTATTGACAAGCGCAACTCCGTTGAGGATTATGCTATTGGCATCGACAAGCGCAATTCTGTTGAGGACTATGCTATTGGCATCGACAAGCGTAACTCAGTCGAAGACTACGCTATCGGCATCGACAAGCGGAACACGGTTGAAGACTACGCTATCGGCATCGACAAGCGCAACTCCGTTGAGGATTATGCTATTGGAATCGATAAGAAGCGCAATTCTGTTGAAGACTACGCCATTGGTATTGACAAGCGCAACTCCGTTGAGGATTATGCTATTGGCATTGATAAGCGTGGTGGCTCAGTTGAAGACTACGCTATCGGCATCGATAAGCGTGGAGGATCAGTTGAGGATTATGCCATTGGCATCGACAAGCGCCATGCAGGCCATTAAGCTCGCTCAGTTTGCCGAGTATGATGCCGACACATTTGCAAATACAGAACTGTCTAGCGTTTGAACAGATTTATGCACAATGTGCAAGGAGTGTTGTTGAATGTAGTGTCCGTATCAAGTTCTCTAGCACTACAGTGTTGCATGATGATAATGATGATATTTCATTGAACGTCGTATCCATTGCCCATTCCATTGTCCTTTTAACCGGTCGAGCTAAAGCAGCAGCACCAGTAGAGAGTATTATGTCAGCAAGTATGCCCTAGAATGGAACATTGAGAGTGAGCCACATGTTTTTAGAGACGATGGTACGTTCCAATATATTGAAACGTACCGTCGTCTCTAATAAGAAACAGCTATGTAGCACTGATCTATATACTTGGGATTATCCTGCTCGCGTGAAACAGAAACAATTGATATATTGCTATCATGGACATTTAAACCTTGTTCTATGTACCACGAACATACACCAATTGTTCCCCTGTTAATGAATCCCATGCGTCGTCTTCAACCTATTGTCCTCGGCCCATCGAGCAATAGCATCGAAATCACCACACGTATGCTCAAAGCCCCATCCCGTACTTCCCTTATCATTAGGAGGCGCAGGAATCCATTCTAGAGTCGTGTCCGCGTGACACATGACAGCCTGTCTCAGGTAGTCCCAGCAATGCATGAGATGCGCTGCATTTACTTGGTCGAGGTTTCCTTCTCGAGCGGCGTAATAGCCCTCTCGGGTCATGTACTAAGAGAAATTAGCATAAGCCGTTCTTTCATGACATTGTTGTTATAGAGTAATATACTCACAATGCAGTGGAGCTGGTGGAACACGGAGATCATTGCGCGTTGTTGGGGGAGAGACTGATCCAGACCAGGCTGGTCGGGAAGTGCTGTGTCGTTATTGATATTCACGAAGCCTCGTCCAACTGGTAGTGTATTAGTATATAATTTCATCATCGTCCTGGACATGCAAGGAACTCACTCGGCATCAAGTCGTCCCAGGCCTTTTCTGCCTCAGGATTGAGAGGTTCTCCATACAACGTCTGAAAAACGAAAAGCTTTCGAGTTGGGGCTGACAGGTAACATTATTAATTTGACTGCATTGATCTGGAAAAGAAGAATGGAACCCAAACCTGTCTTCGGGGGTAACCAAGGAACATCCTTTTCCTTGTGATGCGTTTGTCGGAAGTAATGGATGAGGCCTCCCAACAGCCCGATATTCGACAATAAGAGCAGCGCAATGAGAATCCAGACAGCTTTCGAGCAGGGCCGTTTCCTGTCTCGTCTCGAATACGACCGATCCTCTAATAATGTGTCTTTTTCTTCTTCGGCGATAGTTGATTCTTCGGAGTTGCGCACCGGTACTTCTTTGTACCCATTAGATGAGCGATCTGCCATTTTGATTTCTCTGGACGGAAAGAAATAAGAAAACATGAATAGATATTAATTAGGCTACAGATAAACCTCTTTACAGGCCTTCAAAACTAGTAGTCTTTTTTGTACATGCCTGGGATTTATGATGGATGTAGGCGCGGAATCGATTGGCTATGGAAGCGGCGCCTGCGCCAAAGGACCCACTCGCCCTTATCCATCAATGCTATGGAGTTCAGTCAGTCAACTTTGCGTGTGCATTGGAGTAGCTGGCTGTCACCTCTCCTGGTATGTCTGTAAAAGAGTGTGATGGTGAATATGGGTTTAAGCTGGTGTGGCGTACTCGGTTTGGTCCAGCTTATTTCATCCACCATTGTTTACGCCTCGGATCCATGCGCCCAGATCGACCACTATGTAACATTAGGGAAGAAACAAGGTACATATTCATTGATTCATCATGGCTGATTTTTGCAAGTAATGATTGACACATTGCAGGGAGGAATAAAATCTCCGGAATCCCAGGCCATCTGGCATATGATTGTCTTCGGTCGATGCCATTTCGCTCAGATCTGGCCGTGAGGTTTGTGGACGACTATGCCAAATATCTACAGTTTCATGCTACGGCATCTATGCTGAAAGGTAGCTCAGACTCCGCCAGATAGTTCCCTGGTAGAACTAAGCTAATAATAACTTGAATCAGACCCTCCAAGCGGCTATATCTCAACCGGAGTTGACTTGTGGGGAGGATTACAGAGAATCCGACAAAAGGCCAGCGACAATGTATATTCGAGCCAGTACGATTTTGATTCTGATCTCAAGTACCTTACCTCACGGGCCAACGATGGCCATCTCAGTGTTGGGCTCTGTTCTCTGGAAATCATGCACTTTGAGCACGACATGCCTCTGGTTTCGATTTCACCGGATGGGGTTCAGCTTCCCCGGATATATACGTACTGTAAGCTTTTTGGTGTTCCAGTTGTGACTTAATGTGACAGTAGATGGCTCAGTCGCAGGAATATGCTATAGATGACGCTGAGATGAAGCTTCGCGGGACCGAGGCTGCGATCTCATCGGTTTATCGTATTGAAGACATGGATCCGGTTTATTATTTGCAGGCTAATATCGGTGTAACCATTGGTCTTCAAGATCCTGATGCTCGGTATACCCGATCAGCCAATAATTGAAAGCGTAACGACTAATGTGCAATCCAGATATAACCATCTGTTTCCCTCACCCGCTGCAGCATTTTCAGGGATGTACACAGGAGGGCTGTGGACCAACAATCTGGGTTCCTGGCCTGGGAAGGCCAACCAAACCGTGGAATTCAGTAATGGAACCAGATTGACAGTGGAAACCACTGCATCAGTGACGTTGGATCGTGGGTTGGATTTCTCCAGTGGGGAATCACTCTTTCAAACTGCCTGCATGCCTAATGAGGAGAGTCGCCCTCCTGATCCCCACCCAGCACTCGCGGTAGGGAAGCCTCCATACTCAATTCCACTGGGTGGGTCGTCGATGTATCCGGCACCAATTGTACATCACGAGAAAGAACTTGTAAGAGGGTACTATCTCCATGAAGAAAGGCTTGAGGATGTTGCCGTACTGCAGCTCCCAACGTTCAGGCTCACTGGGGAGAGTCCTGTGTCGCTGGCGAGAGTTACAGTTCAGTTCCTCGAACGCGCTAGAAAGGATGGAAAAGAGAAGCTCATCATTGATCTATCGAACAATATGGGGGGCGACATCAACCTGGGATTTAATTTGTTCCGGATCTTCTTCCCAGACAAACCAATCTACACGGCCACTCGCTTCCCCTCGACAGAGTTGATTGGCCTGATGGGTCGGGTCTTCTCATCTTCCCAGGGCCATGAAGCAGTCCACCATGACAACACGCTGGACTTGCCTCTGATCTTTCAGAATGCGGTTACACCAGACCATCGACACTCATTCGGCAGCTGGGAGAAGCTGTTCGGTCCCGTCGAAATCGCAGGTCAGAACATGTCCCATCTACATGCGACGTATAATTTCACCACGGCATCGACCGAGGACAATCCGATCAGTGGGTATGGGGACATTGAGTTTGGACCTTCTACTCAGCCATTCCACGCTGAGAATATAATCATCGTATGTCGTCCATTCAATCTGCATAGCACTGATACTAATACCAACAGATGACAAACGGCATCTGTGCGTCCACATGTACAATTCTAGCAAGATTACTCAAGCAACAAGGGGTGAGAAGCATCGTGTTCGGAGGGCGTCCTAGAGCAGCCCCGATGCAGCTGCTCGGGGGCAGTAAAGGCGGCCAATATTGGTCGTTAGTTACAGTAAGCCACTACATTGAAAAGGCGCGCGAGATTGCGGTAGACACAAGCAGAACCGGTTCGCCCATTCTCTCCGCAGATGAATTGGCTCGGTTTCTAGAGTTGGCTCCTCCCCCACTCACAGGATTCCCGATGCGAATTGATAGCCGTGGAGGGAGTGGGGTGAATTTCCGCAACGAATACGACGAGAAGGACCCAAACACTCCGTTGCAGTTTGTTTACGAAGCGGCGGACTGTCGGCTGTTTTGGACGGCGGAGAATTATGTCTTTCCGGACAGTTCGTGGGTTGCAGCAGCTGATGCGATGTTTGGAGATGCTTCTTGTGTGGAGGAGTCGGCTGGGCATCATATTACTCTTTGACCTTTTCTTTTCATGCAATGAAAATATATATTCATCTCACTTATTACTACTGAATTCTAAAGTGTCCATTATTCCCACACTAAGTATGCTTAGCATCCACAAGCCGCTGACTATCCGCCCAGGCCATGATCCCATCAAAATCCTTACATACATGCACTGCACCTGTACCATCCGTACCGGGCTTATCTGTCCTTGGATCCTGCCCTTCTAAGGCAGTATCCCCACAGCAAAGCAGCGACTGGCGCAGATACTGAAAACAATGGTCGACGTGGTCATGACTGTGGACATGGACCTGTTCATGAGAGTGCTCGTTGGAATGTGTGTCGTCGCGCGAATGGTGCGAGTTCAAATCTGCTGCCGATTTGGCTGCTGCCAGGTCGTCATAAACAGACATGATTGCGTACTGAATTGTAAATTAGAAACTATGAAACCTAAACCAAGTGATCTCCTGGAAAGGACATGACGTACCAAGCAGTGTAACTGGTGGAATACTGCAATCGAATAGGTATCCTGACCTAGCTGTTTGATCGGGGGAGGCAAGGTGTATCTCTCTGTCTGATTGACTGCGATAAAGCCGTTTCCTCCTGTCCAGCTTGTTAGATGGATTCCATCGCGAGACATATATTGCGAAACCCACGAGGCATATACGACAACCAATTGTTCATCGTCGCATTTCTGGATTCCTCTGTTTTGTGATCCGACGCAGCCAATGGATCAGAGCGAAAGATGACCCTCCGAGCAGGAACTGTATCAGTTCCCATTGGTGGTTAACCTTGAGATTCCATGGACATATATATAGATAGATATATGTGGATCAACTCACAGTCTCCAACCAAACCATTTAGCTCGCCCAGCAACCGCTCCGGGGTTTTCCTAGTAACCTGGGCGAAGAAAATGCCGAAGAACAAAATTTCCATGAACCCAACAAAGGCAAGCGAGGTGTAAATGATCGGACGCAGACAATCCCATCTTTTCGGTCGGTTCTTCTTGGCGAAGTGTTCGGGTTTGAGGAGGTATTCGTCAGATTCTCGATGTGTATAGAGATCGGACATGGTGGCTAAGTCTGGCTAAGTCTGGTTAATCGAATTGGGAAGAATTGACTACGTGAAAGAGGGTACTATTCTATTCTATGGCCGATTCAGGTACATGTAAAGCTATCACTTTGATTCCGTTATTTGGCGCTGAGCTGCGCCAACCGCTGCGCCAAATCTGGTGCATTCGTTCATATTGCACCAACAAGAAACGAATTAGCGCTTAGTTTCAAGGACTACTCGTCGATCAGAGCCAAAAAAAAAAAAAAAAAAAAGAAAAAAGCCTCTCACCAATGTCACCATTCAAGATCCACTACCTTATGTGAGCTGTCCAAAAGTCCATAAGATCGGCAGTTTACCCCTCTTTGGTTTTCTGGCGAATCAGCTCTCAGCTGGAATGCAGCTGCTGCCACCTGGATCTTTCTTCCTGTCTTTTCTTCGTCGCATTACATTGCTGGATAGTGTGCAGCGTTGCCCCGACTTCTCATAGAGGAGTCCCCTCGTCGCTCATGGCCTCGAAATGGATAGAAGAGCAGCCCCTCGTCCATCGTAGAGATGTCCAGATCTCCAGGAAATCCCGCATTGCAGCGAGTCTACTCATTCTCCTTGTGCTCTGGCGGTATGGTCTCCCTTCTTCGACTCACTTTGGTTTCTCGTCGAAGGAACCCAAGCAGTTAGGTGCCGTTGCTAGTGAACATGCGCTGTGTAGTCGGTATGGAGCGGACATGCTGGAACGAGGTGGGAATGCAGCTGATGCTGTAAGCCTTTTTCCTGCTCTTCTTCTTTTCGTGTGGCGTTAATGTTTCTTTCTAGATGGTCGCTACAATGTTTTGTATTGGCGTCGTAGGTATGATGCGCATTGTCTGTGACGAAAGACGAACCAACTGATGAACAAGCCCAGGCATGTATCATAGTGGAATCGGGGGAGGCGGCTTTATGCTCATCAAATCCCCCAATGGCACCTTTGAATTTGTGGATTTCCGCGAAACAGCCCCTGCTGCAATTGTCGCAATGGGAACGAATACATCCGCCGGTCTGAGGAGGTACGAGACTCCTCCGCTCTTCCACTTCATGCAATCGCTCACCATTAATCCATTCCTAGTGGTGTCCCTGGGGAAGTGCGCGGGCTTGAATATCTACATCAAAAATATGGCGTCCTCCCCTGGTCGGTGGTTCTGGAACCGGCCATCCGCATTGCGCGAGATGGGTTCCTCGTGCAAGAAGATCTGGTCAACTATATCCACATGGCGGTCGAAGAGACAGGTGAAGATTTCATGTCCAAGAATCCCTCCTGGGCAGTTGACTTTAGCCCTTCCGGGTCCCGAGTCCGACTGGGGGAAACGATGACTCGTCGACGACTGGCAGCGACTCTGGAGAGGATCTCCGCCGATGGTCCAGATGTGTTCTATTCCGGCCCCATCGCGGAGGATATGGTTGCTTCGTTGCGGAACGCCGGGGGGATCATGACTTTGGAGGATCTGGCTAATTATACGGTTGTTACTCGCGATACCTCGCACATTGACTACCGGGGCTATCAGATTACCAGTACATCCGCACCATCGAGCGGGACTATCGCGATGAACATCCTCAAGGTGTTGGGCACATACGATGATTTCTTTACTCCTGGAACCACCGGTCTAAGCACCCATCGCATGGTAGAAGCTATGAAGTTTGCATTTGGCCTGGTATGCATCTCGTCCTGGATTACCGACGGTACTTGAATCTGCCCCGACTAACAGCAGCACCAGAGAACGCGTCTCGGGGATCCGTCCTTCGTGACCGGTATGGAAGAATATGAAAGTCACATCCTGAGTGCAGAAATGATCGACCATATCCGCCAGAGTATATCCGACTCGCACACGCAGGATACATCAGCGTATAACCCTGATGGCTTGGAAGTCGTCAACAGCACAGGGACAGCGCATATCGCAACAGTCGACCACCAGGGCTTGGCCATCTCTGCGACGACCACTATCAACCGCTTGTTCGGCAATCAGATCATGTGTGACCGGACGGGCATTATCATGAATAATGAGATGGATGGTAAGCTCTCCACCGGTTCTGACTGCAGCTCAACTATCAATGCTGACATGACCTCGAAGACTTCTCCATTCCCACCTCATCGCCGCCAATATTCGGCCATACTCCATCTTCCACCAATTTCGCTGAGCCCGGAAAGCGTCCCCTCTCGGCGATTTCGCCAGCGATCATTCTACACCCCAACGGGTCGCTATTCCTGATTGCCGGCTCGGCCGGCAGTAACTGGATCACCACCACAACCGTGCAGAATATCATCTCCGGTATTGACCAGAACTTGGGAGCGCAGGAGATCCTGGCGACACCGCGTGTCCATCATCAATTAATCCCCAATCATGCCATTTTCGAGACCACATACGATAATCGGACGGTAGACTTCCTCTCCCAGCTAGGGCATGAAGTGACATGGTACCCGCCTGCCGCGAGCATGGCGCATTTGATTCGCGTGAACCCAGACGGGGGATTCGATCCTGCTGGAGATCCCCGGCTGAAGAACTCTGGGGGTGTGGTGGCAGTGCAGCGTCGCAAGTTCTGGCAGTCGGTCCCATTCCTTAAGGATGGAATTGACCTCATACGGACATACATAGAAACCTACATACATCGTAATTGAATTGCATTTGAGTAGAGGAAAAGAAGAATGATTCTAGGTATCCTGCGTGACAATCTCATCCAACTCAATACAAAACGCCCTGACTTCCTCAACTGTATTGTAATGGACAAAACTAACCCGAATCAAACCATCGCTACTCACCGGCTTCAACACATCCCACGTCGGGCGCGGCGCCAAACATATACCCGAGGTAATTCTAAACTGGTTTCTCGTATTCACCCGCATAGCCACATCCCCGGATGATCGGCCTATGACCTCAAACGTCACAATCGAGACCCGCTGGCTCGGGTCACTGTTCCGTCGCCCAAAGACTCGGTAGACACTCGGTTTGCTCAGGAGGTAATCAAGCAGGATCGTGACCAGGACAGTCTCCTGGCGGACAATCCGATCCCAACCAACGATATCTTGGAGATAGGAAACGATCGGCGAACACATAAGCTGGAGCTCGAAACTGGGCATCCCCAGAGCCAATTTCCCATCGAGAGAAGACGAGGAAACGAAATAGTGATTGATGCTGGTCATGTATCGGTCCTGCGCTTTGCGGCTGGCATATAGCGTGCCCATATGGGGACCGAACAGCTTGTACCAGCTGAAACAGTAAAAGTCGACGTCGAGCTCTTTCACGTCCACGGGACGATGGGGCACGCAGGCTACCCCATCGACGATGAGCATGCAGCCCGGAATAGCGTGCACTACGTCCGCGATCTCGCGGATGGGATGGATGGTTCCAACGACGTTGGAAACGTGGTTGCAGGTGACGAGCCGGGTTTTGGGCGAGAGGAGTGGTTTAAGGCTGTCGGTGGTGAGGACCGGGTCATCGGGGCTGTTCGGGGTGGTGGTTGGGGACCACCATTTGATGGTGATTCCTAGCTCTCTGGAAAGATGGATCCAGGCACTGGCAGCGGCCTCGTGGCAGAGAGTCGAGCAGACGATTTCACAATCGCTGTTTAGCATGGGTTTGAGAGATAGCCCTAGTAGGCGAAATAGACACGTGGTTGATTGGCCGAAGGCTGGATTTTACAGTACATTTGCCCTGGATTAGCATGCACCCTGAAGACAAAAGACATGATGGATTTACTTATTTCGTCTGGCAACGCATTGATAAAGGCGGCCACCTTCCCCTTGTTCCCCGTATAGGCCGTGATTGCCTCCATGCTCTTCGCATCGACGCCCGGGGGGAAAGGGAAGGAATACATGAATTTGCTGGTACTGTTGATCCCATTGGCATCTTGTACTCCGTCATATATAGAGAATGCGATGGTGACTAGAAGTATCTACCTACCTTTCAATCGCTTCCTTCAGAACAACCGTCCCGGACGCATTATTGAAAGCAGCCGTCTCTCCTCCCAGAACTGGAAAATGGGATCGGACACTTTCGACATCTATGACATTGTCCAGAGGTGTTTCTGCTTGTGTAGTGCCATTTGTGCCAGAGCTCAGTGGGACCGAGTCTTTGTCGACATCATTAAGTGACGAGGTTGCTACCGATTTCATTGTCAATGACCCACTTTATTGTACTGTGAGAGTTTCATGGGTTATCCGTATCAAAGGAATTATATTCTTTGATTGCAAGTAATAAAGTAGAAATGCAACTGCAGCCATTGATGCATCAGGCGCCTATCATCCATCTTAGCGCAGGGCCACCAAAAAAGGCGCCAAAGAGCAGTCGACCGGCGCAACATAATTTATAGGTCTAGGTGAACATAGAAACAAAACCAGAATACCTAATATCGACACTGAAACGTTACAGAGTAAATGGCCAATCCTCAAACCACCCGTGTAGCTGTGGTTGGTGCTGGGATTAGCGGTGTTCTGGCCGCTGGACATCTCCTCGCGACAGGTCTTGAAGTGACCGTTTTCGAACGCAATGCGGCTCCCGGCGGAGTCTGGTATGATATTCCCTTTTCTGTTCCACTTTCTACTCGAGGAGCTGATGCCTGGGCAAGGTTATACGATGAACAAACACCGATCGAGCCATCGTATCCGGCCATGAAGCCCTCAAAAGCCGACCCGCCAGCGACAAATGGACAGGGAACAAGCAAATTTATGCTAGAACATGCCCCGCCTGGGTGAGTGGATCTTTCTCTCTCTCTCTCTTTTGGTAATATGGAAAATCGGTTTAATGTGAATCAGGCCGTGCTATTATAACCTCCAGAATAATGTCCCCACGCCACTACTGGAGGTGTCGCTTAAGCCGTGGCCAGACGGAACGCCAGATACTGTGAGACATGATGTAATCCAACGGTTTATTCAGGATATGTCGATTGAGGCCAAGGTACATGATGTCACGAGGTATGGAGCGCGAGTGAAAAAGGTTGTGAAAGATGGTACAGAATGGAAGGTTACCTGGTCTACTCCGCAGGTGGGCATGCAATCTGAGACCTCAGAGTTGGAGCAAGTATCTGTAAGCTACTATAGGGCTCTTAACAGCTCAAGAGCTAACAATCAATAGCGCTTTGATGTGGTGGTAGTGGCGTCTGGGCACTACCATGCGCCCCGTGTTCCAGATATTCCGGGTTTATCAGACACGAAGAGAAAGTATGGGTCTCGAATCCTGCATTCCAAGCAGTATCGACGGCCGGAAAGCTTCAGGAACAAGGTTCGTGTTCTTGCCCGTGAATTTATTTAGACCCATGCCAACACACACAGAACATTCTTATGATCGGTGGAGGAGTCTCGTCGATCGACATCGCCAACGATATCAGTCCATTCGCCAACACCATTTACCAGAGCACGAGGAACAGTAAATTCGATCTCGTGGAGAGTATGCTCCCCAAGAACGGGGTCCGAGTCCACGAAATATCCCATTTTGAAATCCAGAACCACAGCGACGACGCATTATCAGATGACGAGCCACTACCGTTGACAATCCATTTCGAGTCCGGCCAGAGTCTCCACGGGATTCATATAATCATGCTCTGTACGGGATATCATATCACATTTCCCTATCTAGAGGATTACCACAGTGATGAGACAACACTGCAAGATGCAGACGAAAACATCCTCATCACGGACGGCACGCAAGTGCATAACCTATACCAGGATATATTCTATATTCCCGACCCCACGCTTGTCTTCGTAGGACTGCCTTACTACACCTTCACATTTTCAATCTTCGACTTCCAGGCCATTGTTGTTGCCCAGGTACTCTCCGGTACCGTCCAGCTACCAACTAAGACTGAAATGAGATCGGAATACAACGCCAAGGTGGAACGAGTCGGTCTGGGAAAGGTGTTTCATTCGATTCTGGGGACAGAGGAAAACTACGTGCATGATTTGTTGACGTGGGTGAATACTAGTAGGGCCGCGCAGGAGCTTGTCGCGATTAAAGGGTTTAGCTCGAGCTGGTACGAGGCAAAGGAGGCACTGAGACAGAAATACAGAGCCCAGGTTAACAAGTAGTTCTATAGCCGACGAGAATCGATCTGGAATATGCTATTCTAGATGTTAAATTTCATGCGGCGCCTGCTTCGGCGCCAAAGTCCTTCCCCGCGGCAGTTCTCCACTAGGGTCCGTTAAAGTAACAAATTGCCCACGGCACCCCTTTGCTTATAAAATACACAAACTACATAGAAATAGTCATATCTCAAAATAGAATAATACATAACATTCCATATGGTCGTGGAATATTTCCAGGAAAAACTAAACAAATGGCGATATTCGCCGGTGGCAGACTCACCGGACGAGGAGGGGGGAAATGCCACTGTCAAGCCCAAGTACGAACATTCCAACCCTTGCGTATATAATGTGGATCCACAGCTAATCCAACTCAGAAAAACTAGCTTTGTGCCAGTATATGCGGTGCTTACCATCATAAGTCTCATTACAGTGACCGTCTCTCTTGTCCACCTCCTCTCTGGAACAGGCACAACGACAACATTTCCGCCCTGCAAGAACCCGGCAGTCCGTCGTGAATGGAGGTCTCTCACCAGTAGCGAAAAGCAGAACTTCACACAGGCAGTCATCTGTTTAGCAAGTATTCCGTCGACGTGGCAGCCGAATGGAACGATATATGACGACTTTGCGATTTTGCATGGGGGGATTGGATCGTGGTGTTCGTGCCATCTAGTTTCATGATCACGCTCCATAGAATGCAAAATATAGCTGACTGATAGAAATAGGCCATCGCTCGGCCTCCTTTCTACCATGGCATCGATACACGCTAGTCGTGTTTGAGAAGGCCCTCCGAGAGCACTGCGGCTTCACAGGCCAGGTTCCGTATGTTGACTTCCAATCCTACTCGCAGCACACTTGCACATATCTTCATGATTACACCGTCTAACGAGACAGATACTGGGACTGGACGCTGGACTGGATGAACCTGGCCAATTCTTCCATCTTCAACAGCGTGGACGGATTCGGCGGCGACGGAGACCGCACCGGGCCGGAGGTCGTAGGTGGGGGACGCTGCGTGATCGATGGCCCCTTTGCTGGGCTGCAACCCATATTGTATAACCATACCTATGTGCAACATTGCATCGCGCGCGGCTTTCGCGACGGTGACCAAGCCGGTCGTATATCAGGTGAGTACTACCGGCCCGAGTCGATTGGTGGTATCCTCCGCAAACAATCATATGTGGAACTGGTGAGGGAGGTTGAGATCTATTTGCATAATCCGCTGCACCAGGGCGTGAATGGGGACTTTTTGGCCATGACGGCTGCTAATGGTATTCTCTCTCTCTCTCTCTCTGTGTGTGTGTGTGTGTGTGTGTGTGTTTCGGACAAGGGCTAACAGATCAGATCCCCTTTTCTATGTCCACCATGCACAACTGGATAGACTTTGGTGGCGTTGGCAGCAGGAAAACCCCGACGTCAGGCTGAGGGAATATCACGGAAAACACATGTACAATTCGACCGGGAACGCGACGCTGGATGACATACTCATGTATGGTGGGTTTGCGGAGGATATCCCGGTATCACGCGTGATGGACACGAAAGGGGGGTTTTTATGTTATACGTATTAGGGGTATCGAGTTAGAATAGATATGAATGCTATGAATATATCGTATCTAAACGTCTAAATGTATCGTGACTTCGTAAATCTAGAACATCCAACATGCAATGGGAAGACGAGGAAGAGATAATATATATATATATCAATACGACCTTGCCGCAGTGATGGCACCCAGCGCTAGCGTGAACAATACAGCAGCCAGCAGAAAAGGCAACCCCACCCAAATGCCGCCCAGCTGTAATCCCCACTGTAACGTCTTGGCCAGCATAGGGCTACCGATCACTAGACCTCCGTACAACATCGTCGTGACTCCCGTGAAGACAGTTCCAATGTGCATTGGGTCCACCATGCCCGTGAGGAAACTCCTCGCCGTGACGGAAAACGCAAATCCCAGGGCGAAGACCGTCTGCCCAAAGACCAGAGTCCCAGGTGACGCGGCGAGGAACATCACAAAAGATCCGATGATGAGGCAGACGCCGTTGATCTGGGTGATTCGTTTGTCTTTCACCACGTCGTTGAGTTTGAAGCGTTTCACCAGGATGTATGAAAGGGCGGGAATGATGGCCGCCAAAACGAATAGATTGACTCCGGCCCGCAGAGAAACTAATAAGGATGCCTTGATTCAGATGGTCAGCATTGTTGACTTTTATTATTCCATGCTCGATATAATCTGACCTTGTCAAATTTCCAGTGAAACTTGGCAGCAGCGTACTGCAGGGTGATGCCAGAAATCATTCTCCCGAGCTGGCAGACGAAGAAGGATGCCATGATCAACAGAATGTTCACATCTCGGATCCAAGAGGAATCCTTCCTGAACTCGTCTACAATCTTGCGCCAACGGTGGTTGATCGACATGAGCCATGTGGAATGCGACTCCTGCGCAGAGGATAAGAAGTCACCATCGCTGTCTTCTTCGCGCTTGGAGCCCGCTGGCCGGATATCTGGCACCACCACGTAGGCGAACAAGATGCCTAGGACCATGAAAATAGCAGCTCCGATGACGGGGATCCAGGGGTTGAAATTTGCTAGAGCAGCACCGGCGGGGACGGAGACTAACTCAGCCATGAGGACGGCGGCATGGACTTGGGAGAATGCCGTAGTTCTAACAGTATGTCAAGTGAGAAACCGAAATCAAAAGGTTCATATCAAAGATACAACATAGCCTCTTACCTCAAACCTGCAGGGCATGAATCGGCTATCATCGCAAATGCCATAGAGGATATGGAAGCTCCTCCGCCACCGATCAGTTGCCAGATACCGGAGAACCATACAGCGCGGAGAGGGAAAATATCGGGGAACCAGGCTTTGCTTTCTTAGTCTTTTGGCTGGTAGGAAATGAGACTAAGAGATTTAATTTAACCATCAACTTACTCACGACCCCGACCCAGATATCGCTCAGAAGACAACCGACCATGGCAATTAAAAGAACCTTTTTACGCCCAAACCGATCTGCGACGACTCCATAGGGTATAGAAACTGCGATAGCTATCGAGGCGAATGAGCCAGGCTACAAGAATACCCACCCTGAGTATAGGAAGTACCTGGAATATTATCAAACATCTCCCGCCAACCGTTGATCAAAGCCAGTTCACTCTGCACCGGCTCAACCTTGCAATCTCCCATCCCTGTGCCTGCACCTCCCGAAACCTGGGTATAATACGCCTTACAGATGATCTGTTCGAAAATCGCCAGGCGGGGTGCGACGATGATTTGGCCGGCTATATCAGTAATCAGGAAGGTCAAGCTGGCGACTACCGCGATATAGAGCGGATTGTAGTGCCTGTTGTGTTTGTGTCGATATAGTCCGTCCGGGGTGGATGACCGTCGATGCTCCCGGTCGGCGCCAATTAACGATACATCTTCGCTGCAGTCGCTATAATCGTGGTCTACCATGGTGATATGGTCTTTCGGTGTGGATTGAGAGGTGCCCGACATGATGGAGGGGGGAGAAATTCGGGCGACCGTTGAAACCCCAGGATCGGGGTGTTGTTTATAAAAAGAATATTTATAGTAGTTGAGAGAGGGAAGCGCAGCTGATATATTGAAGAAATGAGCTGGCGGTCAGACTCACCACTAGTGGATCATGCTTCAAATTATGCCCCAGTCAGCTGCGCCCGCCTGACCAGTGACTCAACCCTAACTTGAAACCAAAATCGTAAAGATTCACCGATATACTCCTATCCATCCCTTCCATCCATAAGGAAGATTCCCTTAATCAAATAATATACCTGAAATGGTGATATCATTGATCTTATTGAAACTCTTAAGTTCCTATCCCAATCTTCTTATGAGGGGTAGGGGTGACTGAGATGAAGGTCAGTTTTTGACTAGCCCACCTGATTAAATTGCTGATCGTAGATTGAGTGGGGTAGAAACCCACAGGAACAGACTACGGTGGAGTACGGAGGAAGTATTGCTCGTCGTCAACAGGCCGCCACACCCGCTACGAGTAGTACCGAGGTAGGGCGCCAATAGATCGTATTATAGCAGCTTGATCTTTTCCAACCCTACCACGGTAGCATTCTTGCACTTGACGATCTTATCCCACCTCGGCCAAAGTAGCATTCCGATTGTCTGCCGGCGAAATCCGGCGCCGAGATCAGCGAAACGCGTCCTGGCGTCTATCGGAAGATGTATTTAGGCGCAGGCTAATGATCTGTTATCAGCAAGCTCAGACCCTCGGGACGAAGAAGTATATTGAGTAGGGGGAATGGGCAGCATGTGTTTCAATCAAAGGAATATCAAGTTATAATTTCAACTGATTTTATTAAGTGAGCTGTACTAAGAAATACGTTTGATCAGCTCTTAGGCGCTACGGCGGTGTTACTGACTAAGCAATACATAAGCTTAGTTAGTTATGCAAAAGAGCGGCTGAGCTCGCCGAGGTAGATGATCGATGATGTACAAAGTACAATGTCCCAAAAGTGTAGTAGGGATAGCACTGACAGCACCCTTGGAGACCGAATGAATACAATAACGCAGGCAAGCGGGCCATCCCGAAGGTCTCAACGATAATAACACACCAGATAGTGAGTCGTGTACGTCATGTCACCCATGTCAGATACAGTCCAACACCTCAAGAGGAGATTTGAGGATGGCCGCCAATGGGATCTAATCCAGATGCACATCCAGTCCTCTAGCCAGTTAGGGAGATCAAGGGTCGAGATGGTCATCAATTATTGTCCCCCGCATGATTATCCTCGACGTGCATGTTAGATGTAGGTCGTAAATGACTGGTCAAATCCCCATCCACGTCGCTAGGCAATCTGCAAGGCTACCCACCCACACAATCACACACACACACACACTCTCTCTCTTTCCCCTTTGCTTGGTCTCTTGCTCGCGGGCCGACCAGGAGCTGCAGGCTGTCAATTCAGCCAGCCACCCCGTTATCTTGTTCTTCAGGCATAAACAATGGTCTAGATTTCACCTTCGGACCAACCCCGCCCGTAGCTCTGCAGGATACAGATGTCTGGGTGTATGCATTCGTTCATTTATTTATTTCATCACACAGTGTAGCTGTACATGTGATTTTATAGTTATCAAACTACATAGCTCTACGACAGGGGAAATCGTCCAAATTTCGTCTACTAACAACAACTGGCAGAAGCAAGACTTCCGTACTTCCACCCCACCAACCATATCTGAAGGGTAATTCCGTGCAGAAGATTACGTACAAGATAAACGACGAGTATTGAGGGAATCTAATCTTGCCGATCATCTTGCTGTGAATGATTGCCAACCATCCATCCTTCATGCCCCGCCATGCAAACAAGTTCGGAGTCAAGAATCAAGATAGGCCCGTGCACCTACTCCCCCACCTTGCCCACCACAAGCTACAGTTTGTATATATCACTGCACAGAATCTCGGATTGCACCATCTGCACTGCGGATGCTTCTAGAGAGTGTGTTCACCTTATCCTATTCTGTCATCAGTTCTCCCCTGAAACCTTGCCCGCGGATGGGCTTGGATGCGCGCTTAGATCTCCCCGCTTTTCTTCAATCCCTCCCACACCCAACTGGAAGGGCCCGCCTCGTTCCTCCATTCAGTAGAGTTTGGACTATATCCCTCGGCCGGGGGAATCCTCCCATATCCCGAGAGGGTCATCCCTGGAAGTTCGGTCAATGTCAGGGGGCCAGCGACGTAAGACGGGATGCTGGACATGCCGGCTCCGGCGGAAGAAGTGTAATGAAGACGGGCAGCCTTGCTCCAACTGTGAGGCGCGCGGGGTTTTTTGTCATGGCTATGGCCCAAAGCCATCGTGGAAGGATCGTGGGGAGAGGGAGAGGGAGGAAGCACAGCGGTTGCAGCTGATTTCTAGAGCGCGAACTCGTCGTGCGCGCGCGACCACCATAAACTCCATAAATGATGAGCCCCGACGGCCCTCGATCGACATGAACACATCTGATATGGGTTCGCCCATTCAGATGGGGCTCGCGTCCTCGGACTCGTCCATTTTCGAGTCGTCCAGCCTCGACCTGCTTGATATCCCGGAGCTGGAATCCTCGCTCTGGGATCCGACACTGGACATCATTCAGGTGCAACCTCCCCCATCGGACCTTCCCAGTGCCCTGCAGTTTCCGTCCGTTCTCGGTGATGGTCTGGAAGAGAAGGAGATCGACTTGATCATGTACTATGTCGTAGAGGTGTTCCCGAGGCAGCATTCTTCGTACCAGGGAACCTCGGTGATGGAGCGGTCGTGGCTGCTTTGCGTGCTCAAGCGGTCCTCGAGTTTCTATTATACAAGTCTGAGCCTGAGTGCACACTATCGACTGATGAGTATGCCGGAAGACGGCCAAGGACGGACTGCCTTGCTACAGGAATATGAACGATACAAGACGTGCAGTCTGTTTCGCTTCCAAGAGCTGGTGAGCTCTGCCGCACGGCCACAGTCACCTATATCTACGGGAGTCGTGGGGGAGTCTGTGATCTGCGGGGTTCAGATTGCCATGCTGGAGGTAAGAATGATCATCATCGTCCTTTTCTTCTGGCAAATATTTGGTAACAGATTTGACTAGGCGGTAAGTAAGAACATGCAGTCCTCCTACTTGCACCTAAGTTCAGCAGCGCTATCACTGGCACAACTCCTAGACAACACCTCGGCCCTTGATTCCAACTCTATATCCACAAATACCACCCCACAATCCTCTGTACTAACCACAGGCCTTTCCCATGCGGGTTCCATGGAATACAAGGCTCTCCGATGCTTCAGCATCATCTTAATATGGAATGATATCCTCCACTGCTCCGCGCAGCAATCAATCCCAGCCGCGGCCAAAACCTACCAAAAGCTCCTAGCGGATGAAAGCTTTATCTCGCTCTTCGTTGACATTGTGGGATGCGACGGCTGGGTGCTCGTCCCTATTCTGGAGGCAATGCTGCTGGCCAGCTGGAAGAAGGACCAGGAAGCTAAAGGCCAATTGAGCATCCGTGAGCTTCTCACCAAAGTCGACCACATCGAATCAATCCTCGGCGACCGGATGAAGCGACTAGCCCCGGCCGTCCTCCGCCAGAAGGAGGCTGGGATCTCGTCGCAGAGCCCCGAACAGATCAGGCTGGTCCACACATACATCTTTGCTCACGCAAGTTTCGTTCACCTCCACACCGTTGCCTCTGGCGCGCAGCCCAGCGTGCCCGAGATCCAGCAAAGTATTGACAAATCCTTAGCTGCATGGCAGCTTCTGCCCCCCTCTTTGATCAACTTCAAAACTATGGCGTGGCCATTCTGCGTGTGCGGTAGTATGGCTGTGGGTCCTCAGCGAGGGTTGTTCCAGAAAATCATGTCCGAGAACTTTGAAAATCAATCGACGTCGAGCAATCTCCATTGTCTCAAGTCTGTAGTAGAAGAGTGCTGGAAGAATTTCGATAAGCGTGTGCCAGAACAGAGTCCATCGTCTTATAATTGGAAGATCGTGATGGAAAAGCTAAATTTGAGTATCCTGTTCATATGAACTCGCATCACTTGCTTCTGCACAGTTAGATATCTTGCAAGGTATATTTCACCGACAGCACCTCACAGTATGGTGTTTGTTTCGAAGAACAAGCTCTTTCTGTTTGTGTGTTCATTCCTTCAGCATACCGTAAACCGACACAAGTAGATCGAATGAAAGCACCTAGGAAATCCATACGCTCAAGCACTATAATATAAATAAATATAAAAGACCCTCTCTGTTCTCCCAGATACCAATCCAATCGCACCAAAGCCACGACAAACTAGACATCAAGCGCCCAGCTCCAGCACAGCCCACCAAATATCCAGATTCCTCACTGTCTCATGCCCCGCCCGCTTCCATTCCTCATGGGCCTCCCGCAGACGCGCCAGAGAAGCGAGGACCTCTCCCTCCTGCGCCTCCGTAAGCGCCTCCTCCTTCACGCGGCGCATGAACTTCTCCCCCTCCACATACTGAACCTCAAAATGCCCCTCGAGAAAGGTAGGGTCGGGCGTGATTTTCCCATCCCTAATCACCCGATATCCAGCGCCCCGGGCCGCCTCCAGAATCGACGCCTGGTCGAGCCCCGCGCGGACATTCTGCTCTAGGTCCCCTGGCGCGCGAGGTCGTCGATACCGATAGAAGAGCCTCTGCGTCTGAGCTGCTAAAGCATGCACGTTCTGCTCCTCCAGCGAGATCTCATAGGAGTATTCGCACAGATACACCCGAGGCGCCTGCGCATCGACCGCCAACGTCCGGAAGAGGTCATACACGCTCTGCGGGTTCGGAAAGTACCACAGACTATGGAAGAGGGCGACGGAGTCGAAGACCTCGCGGGCGGGACGGTGCAGATCGCGCAGGAAGGACGGCGTGTCGGCGCGAAGAAAGGTGATCCGTGGTCCTAGCTCGGATTTCCTTACATAGTCGTGCGACTCTTTTACCGTGTAGGGACTGCCGTATTCGGGCTGCGCGATGTCAATCCCTGTGATGTGGCCGCTGGGCCCGACTAGGAGAGCCAGCACGAGGCATGATTCTCCCTGTCCGCAGCCGATGTCGAGGATCCTTTGCCCCGGGGTGATTCCCCAGGCGTCTGCGATTAGGAGACGGTGCGTGAAGCGCGGAATGTAGAATTTGGTTTTGAGCTTGGGGTCGTAGAGGCAGCTGGCTAGGATGGTTTCCATGATTGGGTTGTGAAAGTGTGATGATTTATTGCTTGAGCTGTTCTGGCAGATAGAGGGTGTGGCCGCCGACTATATATATACATTGGATGCGCTTTTGACTGCGTGGTTGGCGCTGTGGGACTGACAAGTCCGCGCCTAACATACTTTTTTATATACGCGCTTTTTTCCGTGCAGTTTATGAATGTCAGAGAGAAACATCCACGATACCTTGACCAAAGCAAAAGAAAACGAAGTGCATCTTCATTTTCCACGAACACACTATAATAGCAAGCAAGTCGCACGCGAAGATGACGAAAACAGAAGAAACCCCCCTTCACTTTTTCGATATCTTCTCCACCCTACCAGGTACGCATAGCTGTATAGAAATATAAAGACTGGTTCACCCACTAACCCAAGCAAAGGCACATCCAAATCATGGTCCTCAAACGTCTTGAAAATCCGCATGGTTCTCAACTACAAAGGCATCCCCTACACGCAAAGCTTCCATTCCTACCCGGATATCGCGCCTCTCCTTCAGAGTCTCTCGGTGCCTCCACACAAACAGGGCCGATTTAAATACACTCTGCCGGCGATATGCCATCCCTCCTCGGTCAAGTCAAGCCCCTCCGGTGCTATGATGGATTCTCTCCCGATAGCATGTCATCTCGATGAGACCTATCCGGATCCTCCGCTCTTCCCGTCTGGGGAGGCTAGCTATGCCCTTGCCCTGGCGATCGGCAAGCTCATGGTGCCCGCTGCAATGAAAACGTGCGATCTGCTTCTACCCAAAGCTGAGGACGTGTTGGACGATCGGGGAAAGGAGTACTTTGTGCGGACTCGGACGGAAATCTTCGGGAGGCCGTTGTCGGAGCTGAGACCCAAGACGGAGGAAGGGGTGCGCGCGCTCGTCGACGGGATGAAGACCGATATGGACGTTTTCATCCAGATGCTTCGGGGGAGAGGAGAGGGGAAGAAGAGTGGGCCGTTTCTGGAGGGAGAGAAGGCGGGATATGCGGATTTCATTTTGGTGACTTTTCTGTCGTGGAGTCATCGGTTTGATATGGAGCTCTGGAGGGAGATTATGGATATGGGCAATGGGGAGTTTAGGGCGCTTTGGGATGCTTCTGTGCAGTGGTTGGAAGGGCAAGGGGAAGAGAAGGAATGGGTTGTCCCTCAGGAGATTACTGTAAATTAACGCGATTTGTGAATAGAGCACAGGTATTATATGTAGTTCACGTCTGATTATAATTAATGGTTGATATGTATACATCTTTTCGAAATTCAAGTAGTGGGGGAGGAAGATAACTACTCCCTATCAACATCCAATTACCCGAGATAATAAAAATATACTCCCCGCATCCTGTTCCTTTTCTCTCCTTTGCTTTTTATTCTTCCACCGTCTTTTCGCGGATCGATTTCCATCGCAGCGAAGCTGACCCAACAAGGGAAAAAGCGCACATCACTACAGCGACATGAAACGTCTCTGTAATGGCGCGGCTGAACGCCCCAAGGACATCCGCTAGCATCTCCGGCGGGATAGTATCGCGAAGCATCGTGACGCCTTTCTCAACCGTAGACGGGTCGATGGATGGAGCACTAACGCGCAGATTCTCCACCAGTCGGTTGTGAAAGACGCTTTGCCCAATAACCAGCGAAACAGAGCTGGAGAGAGCTTGCACAAATGTCAGGGTCGAGATAGCGATCACGACATCTTCTTTCTGAACAGCGACCTGCGGGACGATAGTCGAGTTTTGCGATCCCAGTCCGATTCCGAGACTCAACAGTACCTGGAATATCATGGACGATATTAAATTGGAGGAGGGATGTAGAGTGCTGAGCAGAGCGGCTCCAAGAGTAGAGATCACGGACGAGGCGATCAGGAAGGGGGTGTAGTATCCGACAAGAGAGACGAATATTCCTCCAGCGAGCGAACAGAACACTAGACCCAGCTGCGTAGGGAGGGTCATGAGACCGGATTTGGTAGCGGAAAAGCCCTCGACGGCTTGATACCAAATTGGGAGCTAGACAGACGGTACAGGGTCAGCCATGTACAGATACGATGGTGTCACATGATGGGGTGGTGGAATATCCATACGTAGTAAATAAAGATGATCATAGCACCGCCGTTGAAGATTCCCCACAAAGTGATGCTCAGCATATCTCGATTGCACAGAATACGAAGTGGAATCGTGGCTTTATCCCCTGCCCAGACCTGGACAACAGCAAACGCGGCCAGCATGGCTCCGGACAGAGTAAACAGGCATCTGATTCTCCAGTCGTCCCAGGCATACTCTGATCCTCCCCATTGGAGAGCCAGTAGAAGGGCGACAGTTCCACAGATCAGAAGTAGTGAGCCGGGCAAATCCATCGACTTGACTTTATCCTTCAAGCTTGAATGCCCCATTTTTGGTTGATTGGTGGGCACGAGGAATAATATCACGATCGCGGTGACCAGTCCCATGGGGAGATTGATATAGAAGCACCATCGCCACGAGGCATGGTCGGTCAGCACTCCGCCCAGCCTTTGCGTATTTCGTTAGCCTGATTCTAATAACCATCGATGGAAACCTACAAAGGACCCGTCACTTTCGTCACTGCGTGAACACAGCCAAGAAAGCCCATATACACCGGTCTTTTATCTAAGGGGATCGTATCGGTGATGATGAAGAGAGCTCCGGAGTTGATGCTCCCCGCCCCTAATCCTGCAATGGAGCGACCTGCAACCAAGGTGGCAGACGACGGTGCGATGCCGCACAGGAGAGACCCAAGCTCAAAGATAGCCAAGCCGAGAAGGAACATCCGTTTTGTCGTATATCCTTGATATAACTTTCCCCACATCATCTGCGTCGCTGTGAAAACGAACAGAAACGAACTTCCGTACCACCCGACATTTTTCAAGGATTGGAATTCATCCGTTATGCGAGGAATGGCAGTCGCGAGAACGGTTTGATCCTGCAAGATAAAAGCGAACCAAAATATCAGCCGTCCATTGCCCTCGATAGGTTGGCCAACAATAACCTCTCGACATGACTCACCAAGGATACGCAGAAGATTGAAAGACACAGACCGATCGTGATAAGTAATTGCGGCCGCGATGACTTGGATGGGTCCTCTGCTCCCTTGGTAGAAGAGGCGAGATCCGGTGGATTCTCTGGTAGGAGTCGGGTCGTTTCCGAAGCCGTCATTATCGTGCTCGATGTCAGACTGGTTCCTGCAACAGGAATCTACCGGTTGAACGAATCAAAGAATCAAAAGCCAACGGAAGTCGTGTGCGATGCTCGAGGTGGATTCAATATCACCACATTCATCACCAGGCCAAGTCTGCAGAAAACGACAGACAGAATTTCTGAAAGGAGAGGAGATCGAAAAGTTTATTATTATGGAAAAACAAAGAAAAGAAAAAAGAAAAAAAGAGAGAAAGACACAGACAGGAGAAAGTATGCAAGGGGGACAAGTAGCAATGTACTTTTATTTTGTGTACAGTACGAACCGTAATCTACTTCAAGCATTCTCATTCGACAATGTCTGGTGGGTCTGCGTATTATACATTTCCCATTGGCTGGTGACTTAACTTTGGTCAATGTGATATTGTAAAATAAACAACCACTCGCGACTTGGATTGGCAATCTTCAGGGTGATCAACCATACTTGCTTTTTTGCTGCACCAATCCAGGAGTATTTATGCGTGCATATAAGCAATCCAGTGGACTAGCAGCACCCCCCAGTTCCAATGAAGTAGTTCTATCTACCAGCTTCAGTGGCGTACATATTATGCAACCAGGACTCACCATCGAATTACAACAACCTGATTGGCTGGTCTATCCAAATTAAAAAAATGATGCAGTGCGACTCGGACTCAAGAACACTCGAATCATATGAACATATATACGTTTCACTGCGTTATTACCGTGACTTGATATAGCTCACCTCTATCAGCCACACGGCCTAACTTTGCTAGAGTTGTTGACGGGTCGGGTTTTCCATGTGGGAACCCGTATGGATTTAGGTTTATGCTTAAATATGTATAACATGGTTGAATGATAGAAAAACCCGACCGGTTCTCAGGCTCTGGTTCCCAATCTAGGACCCATCCCGGGTCGGGGCGAGTTCGGGTCGGGCTTTGTGGGGAACCGAACAACTCTACTGTGTACTCGAAATACAATCGATTACTGTATTTTTTATTCATATGATACAGAGCTATGTCCCGGTAATCATTATTTAGATTCTATTGAGAAATGTACCCAATGCATAGGCTTCCTTGTACTTCTACTGGTTGCTTTGGTATAAGTACAGAAATATGAGACACTCAGGAGTCAGGATCATTACGGGAATTGTGTCGGCAGATATAAGCCTCCGTACAAGCTATGTGTGAAAAGGCCTAGCTCCCGCGGTCTAGACCTATTTAGATATAGTCCCATCCCCACCTTTAATCCCCTGATCGCCTTCTATCTTTCAAGCGTCATGGCGAGAACAGCTCAAACTGCACGGGATCCATCAGATCCGCCCATACGATGGATGCAGCGGGAATATGTCGACCATGCAGGCAACACTGTCATTCTGGGGAAGGTGGCCGCCTACGAAAGCCAGTTCTATAGGCCAGAAGACGGTGAAGCTTACCGACTCCAAGTATACAGCACGACTCCCATCCTGCCAGATGAGCTCAGCAAGCTGTATGAATATCTCTGCTTTGAACTCAGCCAGCGCCCCTTTTTGGAGATCTACTTATACACCCCCCCGGATGGGCTGGCCTGCGTGGAGCATCAGCGTCGTGAAGTTGCCCATCGCAAGCGTCTCCAAGCCGAGCAGCGTGATGGTGAATACGACGAGTCTCGTCCCCCTTTGATTCCAACTATGCGAACTGGTTTTGAGGATCAGTTCATGTCCGGATTCTGTTTCCTGCTCACGTCGAAGAGCTATCTCCAGGGTTCATTCCGAGACAATGACCACGGAACGGGTCCCTTGTGGATTAGCTTCGATCGGAGTCTTCCATCCGCCTTGAAGAAGCTGGACATGATAAAACGCCTCGATCGTCCAGCAACGGAGCTTAAAACCTTTGCTGAGTGGGGCATTTTAGTCGATCCCGAAATTCGCGATATCAACGTGAAAATTACGACGGATCAGAGCGAAATGGGCTCCGACCTGAAAGAGCTTATGACAAGAATCTATTCGACATATATTTATGGGGAAATCGACTATGGACTGCATGAACCGCCCCCTCCCGCACCGACCGAGTCTCTGACTTTCCAACGTACCCAGCAGATTTTGGAGCAGCAAAGGCAAATGATAGAGGGCCTATCCGTGGCCTTGAATGTACTCCACCTTACTTGGGGACCTGAACACAAAACTGTCACAGTTACAAACTACTCTCTGGATAGCGAATATGACCTTCAATACGTCATCTACGTCCAGTTTCTCGCGGATATAGACAGGAAAAAACCGCCCTCCTGGAGACTACTGCACGCACATTCACTGCTGGTATCGTCTCCCATCTTCTTGCGTCCAAAACCATTTACTTTGAGTTCCGGATTCCTGGCTCCTCCTCCTTGTCTTGCCTTCTATCCGCTCCACCCAACGGATTTGATGTCGGTGCCTCCCATGAATTTGAGGCGGGTACCACTATGAGGGCACTGCCTCAGATTAACCGTGACCTTTCCATCCGCCCGTTGCCTCATCACTTCTTTACAGTGGTCCTTGATAAGCCTTCCTTCATCCAAGAACCTGGTGTGCTATTTTATACTCTCTGGACCGATCCTCGGCAATATATTGAGTCGCAGACCGGCGATATTATTATTGAGACTCGGCGGAGCGCTGGTGTTCACGAAGCTGCAAGAAGACTTGCAATGCGTGCGGGGGAAGAAAACAACCAGGAAACTGCAAGGAAGACCACGCGAGAGGAGCATATGGAATTGTTGTCTTTGTCGCCGGAGGAGTATGAGCAGAGAATGAACTTCTCACGTTTCTTGGCGTAAAGACGCGGAGGTTAACCTGTACACCATGGTATATTAGAACAATACATTCAATAAATTTAATATCGATCGAGTCATGAACACGCAATAAAAGAAGAACTACAAACCTCAGGTTAAATGGCAGTCGCGAACAATCAACACTCAAAAGTCGGCAATTATCATGATACTGTTCTATAATTAGACGACTTACCAGGGTGTGTGGGTTCAACTTACTTAGCAGATTACTATGACTTTACAAAGATTCTGCCATTAGAATGTTACTCAGGAATATGAACTTCTGTGCATTTACATAGACATGCCGCAACAGTCGGGCAGTGTTGGATATAAAGAGGATACCTAAGCTAAACGTGAGGAGCTGTGATATGTATCAAAAGAAGTACGCACGGCCCTAGGTGCCTTAGTTGGTGATAAAGGCTCATTCATACAGTCAATTATGCGTCTACATCCAACTGTAGGGTGGGAGTTCTACATCCATCATTGGCACCAGAGTACTGGTTCTGTTATTTTATCATTGATTCAAACAGAAAGTCACCGGCTACGAGAGATTCACATAGTACTTTGAAGTGCTCAATTGTCTCCTATGTGACAAGTCCAGTCCGTCGATACAGGGAAGAACTGCATAAGCCATACCTTGCCACGCATGAACACAATGATTGACAAACTTTCAAATAGTCAATGTAATACTACGTAAACAGCGGAGTCCAATGGAAGAGTTAAAGCCCTTCAATTACAATTTATCGTATCGTTAGCTTGGGTGGGTTGTAGGGAACAGTTATCATTAGGGTCATAAATGAAAGTCAAAATGGCCGTTGTTGAAGGAATGACGCGCTGTTATTTCCCTTCGTTGCGATGAAGTTAAGTACATGGGAGTAGAGGCCTTTTGCGTATCTCGCACTAGGAAATTCACATGCTTCCAAATATGGCATCAACGAAAATTGCGTAACATAGTAAGCATTCGCAGCCTAAGGATAGCTGAGTATCAGGAGACGCACTAGCTAGGGAGGAGACTTCTGAATCAATGGTATCCATTGGACACTTTCCTTATGCTGCTAGAAGACGGTGGTCAATCCGTTTCATATGTGGACGCCACAGAACCGCGAGTAAAAGGTCTCAGAAACACGACCATCCTGGGACCGGAACTGATTATGGGACCCCATGCCTCAGAGGTGAAGGTGGATTTTTATATTCCAATTGTGACATCCTCCCCACGAGCTGCGGGTAATGGCCATGTTCCTCTCGGTAGAGGCGCTGATTTCAACGCCGACCAATAACTATCGAGGACTGATTTTCATGCTTAGTTACACAGATGAGGAATGAGCGCTTCAGTATACTTACAGTGATCGGTGACGAATTTGTCAAGTCCCGTCAAGCTGCCGCTGTTTTGAGTAATTATCCAAAACATCACGCGCCACACCTTGGCTAGCGAGGTATTAAGGCGGGGAGTTTTGGGTCCAGGTCCTGTCTCTGGCGAGCCTAATGATATCTCACCAGCTGAAATTCTGACAGGGAACCCGGAATGAAAGTATTTCACACCGGCAATAGGAGAGTTCCCGGGAACACTTGCGACAATGTCCTTGCCGTTAACAAATCGCCATACGTTCCGTCTTTCTTTGATGCTCTCTATAGTGCTAGCAAATATTTCATTCCCAACTCGAGGTGCTCCGAAAGTTATGAGGTCGCGAAGTGTCGAGTGGCGGAGCCTCGGCATATCTAGAAAGGCTGACCACATAACTGTGGCATAGGCACCGCCTAGAGAGTGACCCTGCAGGATCTTGAGTAAATGCCCTCCTATCTCTACGATGATGATGGAACTTCACATACACTAGTCCATAGTTGAACCTTCTTCCCTGGAAATCTTCCATGCAGATCTTGGACCAGTCGGTTGAGTTGGATCGTAATCATGTCTAGAGCAGGTTAGTAGCCACCTTTTTCTTTTTGTTTGGAGGCAATATCAGTGTGGGAACATACTGATTGGTATACTTTCACGCAGCCTCTTCTTATTTGTTGACAGCCCTATTGGGACGGTTGTGAATAGGCCATTTAAGAAGCCTGAATGAAAGTCGCCTCGTAGTGAACTGATAGCATTGCCAGCTATCATTCTGTACTTGAGATTAGTTATACACTCAGGAGCGGTGCTCGTCCCCTGAGTTTATGATTAGAATCTAGGGATAATGCAGTATAAGTAGTTTTGGACAATATACCTTGAAGACAATAACAATAAAAGGTTTCTCGCTGTCACTATAGAACACACCACAGCATGGTCCGTTGGCATTCAGGCGATCTGCTTCGGAAATATCTTAAAGACCAGTCAGCTACTCGTGGATTGAGACGGAGGCTGCATACATACTAGCAAGGGGTAGATAGCAAAGGCCCATCTTTTCTGCCTGCGATTCAATTAGTCAGACAACTGTCATGAACATGTTTCTTTCCTTTCGACTTGCCACTTCTTGTATCTTTGCCAAAGCACGATCTTTTCGCTGGTATATTTGCGCAATAGTCCTTGATAAACTCTCTGATACTTCTGCACTTCCTCCATTGATCCAATTCCGTATAGTTTCCCATATTGACTTCGACTGTCTCATTATCTTCTTCACCTCATGTCGGAATTCTAGATCTCTAAAAAACGGAAATCATTTAGTATGCCTCCTGGGCATCTCGTAGGGCTTCAGACTGGGACTAACCGCAGGTAGACACATTCACACATGATTGCCACGAGCTTAGCAGCCTTGACCATTTGTGCAGACTCGACCTCTTTTGGTAAATTACCTGAGGGAGTTAGCAGAATTGCTATATCAGTTATTGTCATTTCATTTGATCTCTACCTTCATTGTATTGGCAACCCAAGAAACCTTTGGCTTCATCCAGCTCCCCCCCGATCATTTCTTCTACCTTGTCTAGCAAACGTTTGTTATCAAGGTAGGAAGCAGGTTTGGGGGACTTTCCAGCAATGCCAAACGCTTCCGCTGACTCGGTATCTTCTTCAACCACACTGAATATCGCTAGTTGCTCTATCCATGCAGCTTCAACAGCTTTGTTTCCTCTGGAAATACCGAGGAGGCGTAGGCACAACGATACTTCTTCTGCAGTGTCGTTACCGTGACAAATCATTCCCTGATCAGCGGGGATAATGCCAATGAAGGTGTCTTCCCTGTCAATTGGCTGAGCATCAGGTCTGAGAATGAAGTGGTGATTTTGACTTCGTTCTCCCGCTTCTTCCAGGTCCTTTAGAATGAGACGTCTGTCGGAAAGGTCAACCGCCAAGAAGGTTTCCTGGAGTTCTGATTTCAGGGTGACAGTGATCTCGCACGGCTGTGGGCTACCTTCAAGTGGAGGGCTAACTTCGATCACGGTGAATGCAAAACAAATGTTCTCAGGACTGGTCGGATGTTCCTCAATGTCATCATTGACTGGAGCAAATGACACATCGGGACAGGATATATTCACGGGCACTCTAACACTCCGGTTTAAAGTGCCCCTGACGTCAACTGATACGCATCGATTATCGATCTTCATTTTTCGACTCGTCTTCAATCCCACTGAAATCCGTGGTCAAGGGTCACAGTTCCTTCCCTCGAGACTTGTAGCCCGGTCGTCGTGATGGAATTCCACGGGGTTTTCTAGCCTTTCACCCGGTGGTTAGTAGTTTCGTGCTCTTAGTTCATACACCAAGTCCTTGTGATCCGTTTGCACTCAAATGCCTGGTCATCCTTGCAAAATTGGGTACTATTTCTCTGGTCAATATGTAGCAGCCAATAAGTTTTGCTCTGTGACAGTGTAGTTATGTTTTAACCAAATCAATTAATATAATATTATTAGATAGTATTTCGCGTACCGCATTAGTTCAGCTTCACTTTCAAACTATGATAAATTACGGAGTAGCTTTGGGTATAAAAATGTTGAATTTAATACCCAAATGCGTGGTGATCCTTCCAACACTGCGTATTAATTCTTAGCTGAATGGGTAGCAGCCAATAGCTTTCATTCTGGGGTAGTGTGGGTACATACTAGTGAAATTAATCAATAAAATAATAATAATTCTACAAGTCTTTCTACATTGCATTAGTTCAGCTTCACTTTCAAACTATGTTAAACTAGCTTCGGGCACCTAAGTGTTTGATTTAATGTTATGTCATACGAAAGTGTAGTGACGCTACCACGGGATCAAGGCTACAAATAAAGAGGCGCACAAATCGTTCACGCCGAGTTTACTCCAAGCTTTTCTTATATCACAGTTGCGATAAATTTCGAGAAGCTCAGCTCATTCTTCAAGCTTCAGAACACTTATATCTTGACACCGGAAAACTTTTCAACATGGGATTTTTCGACAGCCTTTGGGAAGGGGTCAAAGAGGGTGGTAAATTCATCGTGGACAATGCGGGGGACATTTTGAATGCTGGCAAAAGCATTGCGAGGGTTGCCGGTTTCCGCATGCTTGACGAAGAAGAAGTCACTGAAGTCAATATCATTGCTCAGTCTGACAGGGTTCTCAAAGTGTTCGACGATTACGGAAAGGCAGCGAAACACTTGGAGAAACAGGCTCGTGTGCGTAGGAGGACAATGCCTGACCCTCCGCAAATGATGGCAATGAAAGATCCTGTTACAAACACAAGCAGTTTATCAGGACTATGGATCAACCCGGTTGCGGTTACTGGAGCGGACCAAGGTCACGTAAAAAGCATGGATACATATCAGGATCTCTCTAAGCTTCTTACGTTGCTTGGGGCACCCCTTATAACTGTATCCAACCAATATACGGTCGAAGACACAGCGGCATTGTTGGCGCAGTCATTATTCGCGAATGCTCCAGTCGAACAGTCATCTCTTGAAACAGATGATGCGCTTAATCCTGTCTCAACAACTGTGTCCTCCATTACTGATTCGGCAACTGAAACTCATATCAAAGCCGCTCATTCTTATTACGAAATCCCTATGGGCGACACGACATCGAAGAACGTGTGGCATGGTGCACTTGACGTAAGTGTACAAAGGAGCAAGGCTAGTTGCATGCGAGAAATTTCTCTCCGAGGAGAAACAACATACGAAGCAGAATCTCAGCCAGTAACTAGTGGCTCTTCGTGGGAAGTCGCACTCAACGTCGACTGGGCCGACAGAAGAGCGGCTGACTTAGCCATGAGAGAAACGAAAGTGACAATTCAAAAGCTTGACAACAGCTATTCTATAATCGCAAACAGCCTTACGGGAAGAACACAAATTGTGAGGCTGAAGACTCCAGCTGGAAAAACTCCAGCAGATGCGAGGGTCTTTATGGTAACCGTTGTTCGAAAGATTATGGATGACCCGCAAGCTGAGAATCACCAGCAAGCTGCAATGCCACAGATCTTGGTGACAACCTCGTTGATCGCCTAAACGTATCATGTCACTCTCCGCCGTTTGGACGGCTGGGTGAGGAGACTGGAATTTCAGATCCAACATCTGGTCTGACTGGCCTGAAACAGATATTGTGCATATGTAACCTCCGGTTTAAGCTTTTATGATTGGATGGAAACTCAAATCAATCGTATTGGCAGAGATATGGAAGCAGAGAATGAAATGGCTTTTTGTGCTTGTGCAGTTTTCATCCATTATGTTGAATGCAATTATGCCCATATTCAACATTTATCGCTTTCTACCATATAGGTAAATTCATCTATTGTGATGAGAGGCAAAAATAGCACCGCCGATGCATTATCAACTAGCTGGTTGACTCAAAGCCTGTATGATGCCCAATAAAGTACAGCAAGAACACGACACGAAACCCGCAATACGCAGGACATGGTTTCGAGTCATCTTGGAGCTCATCACTTGATCTGCATGGGCGTAGCAGAGAAGCCGTAACACCACACTGGAATGTCCTTTTCTGCTGCCAGAGCGATAGACTCATGTGGCTTACGACTGGTGGTCATAATCTGCATATCTTTCCGTTCAAGGAGATTCACCATTCTCGTATCACGAACCCCTACTGCGCAGGAAGCCTCTTCATACTGGAAATCCACAGCTGAGTGGGGAAATCAGATCTGTGGAGGACTAGTCTCCAACTATGCTGACTATGGTCTACAGCTTTTCCTTCCAGGTAGCAAGCTGACCTGCAATGATGGGTAGAATGAAAAGAGTGGAACTTGAACATTAGTACGTGTACTTCACCCCGCGTGCCGGCTATGAATCAGGCGAGGAAATCAACACGTCAAAATTATCCTACATTTACGGTCTTTTTCGAATTGGTGTTGTCTTTAGGCGACGCTGACTCGTTCAAACCCACTCTAAATTATAACCGCCGCAACCGCTACCTGGCAAATTAAATGTAGGTGAGACTGGCTGCAGACATACGACAACCACTGATGCCCGACGATGATCTGACCAAATCACCATCCGCATACGAGGATCGACAAGATGGTCAAGTAGAAGAAGCCAGGCTTCCGGAATAGGGTGTACACCGCCATTGAGGGGTTTCTTGCAGTTGAGGGGACCAATTATAAAGGAGAGGTTATCGTAGGAATGCTACTTGATGGAGTACATTTATACTTTTACATGACTCTTCTGTGATAAATCCCTGTAGATTTATTACAACGGACCGTTCCGCAGCCAGCCACAATCTCCACACCCGCTATGACCAGCTCCACCGTAACTTAGTCAACCCCACCATCACCTACTAAAGCGCAAAACCCCAATTGTTTAGTACCCCTCTGGTTTGACGATGAGGGAATCTATCGATTTGCCACGGGATTTGTACTCGACTCCGCGCTGTTTGTGCGTCCGTGCAACATGGCTGAGCTGGTCTATTCCTCACTCCTGCGGGTTCAAAATGTATCTTGTAAGGTATTAGTGTAGACTCTGTGACAGCTAGTGTAATATGAACAGAGCTTGGCAGCGCTGCAGGCCATCAACCAGCCACAGCTTTTAGGTTCTCGCCGGAACTTTAACTGACCAGGTTTCGGTTCAGCGTATACACTCATGTATATGGAAGAGACCGAGATGAATCAATATCTCTATCTCACCATGCACAAGCATATGTATGTGTGAATTGTCATGAAGGTAGATTCATGGCCCTGTGACCAGAGGTGGATGTATGTAACCCACCCTGGTGACGCAATGCCTCTGATGATAATCATGGATATTTATCTCGGTTCTTATACATTGTCCCCTTATTGGTTAATTGAAAAGAGCACATCTCTCTACATACCGATGTTTTGAAGTCATTCCGTTCAGATTCATCCTATGATATATCTTAGTTGATTTATCTGCCTATCAACTTGGTAACAAACTTCCGCAGCTGTGACAGACCCAGCATACTGACCAGGTTAGCAGGTTGCGAAGGCTTAGGGATTTCAGCTTAAGAATACAGAGATTACGGAGTCTCTTAACTTAAGATCTATGACACTATAAATATTAATTATTATAAGAGGTCCAACATTTCGTTACCGGCTTCAACCCCAACACCCGCATGACTTGGTCGAACAATTTCCTCAGTGGCGTGACCACACACTCCCCAGGGTGTGATGATTACCATTACTGGATGCTGGAGTTGGTCGGCGTTGGAGACGAGATTACCTTCCAAAGCACAATCCCAAACTCTCCGTCAAGGTGATGCGTCTGACTGACCTTTATCAGGCAACTATGTCTACCACACCACCCGCCGTGGGCCTGCACTCTCTGGCACGACCCTCTTCCACGCAGTCAATAGCGTCTGGTCCACAATTCCTGGACACGCCATTGAGGGCGGGGACCAGGGCCGCGGTGTCTTCGAAGGGTGCTTCTTCGAAGATGTCGTCGAGATCGCCCCCGCTGAACCAGAGAATCAGCTCTTCAGTGCCAGTGATGTAAACGCCGCGTCGTGCGAGTCGGCGTTTGGTCGTGCATGCTATGCCAATGGCTACAGTGGTTCTGGTGCGTTTGACAGTTCCGATACGGGCTTTTTTGGTGACTTTGCTGGGCTGACTATTGCGCCCGCTGCTACGGCAATGGATGCTCTGGGTTATGTGCCTGCAAATTGTGGAATTGGGCGTCTTTGAATCTGTGAACCATAGGGTCGAGATCAAGATGGGATAATGGCTGGGCATTAGTCGAGGAAATGTGAATTTAGCTCAGCTGATGGTCCTTATTCGTTATTCCATCGGTTATTGAGGGATGGGTCTGTTAGGGAGGCTGTGCAGGAAGTATTGTCATTGAACAGTTTGAAGGAATTCTACCTCAGTTGTAATCCAGTTGCTGAAGTCTAGAAGTCACCCAGATTCCGTCCGACACCTAACCAAGCATGAATATATAGTGTACCCAACTCCATCCAACAACCGCAAAGTAGTTGGACGTCGCGCAATAACATGTTTTCTTCCATTTTTCAATATTCTTCGTCAAACATACTTCAAAGTGCTCTACGATGGTCTAATACGGCACAGTAGAACGCATTATCTCTATTAGTTCTGACCGATATTGTGACCTCTTATAGCATCTTCCATTCACCTCTGGGATCTGTCTCATATCAAGCGACATAATAAGTTCAGGCTTAGGGCACTGAGCAGATTCTGTCAAGGTTCAGAACGCCATCTCCCTACACCTTGTCAGGTGTCTGCTAAGTAACGGCATGCTCAGAATCCTCTTTGCCACCCCTCGCTTGCTCAACATGCTCAAGTTCCAGCTTCTGCTCGTGTAGCATAGCAGCGCCTCTCTGCACGTGGCTGGTACCACCAAACAGGGTATCAATTTCTTCGAGAGGCACCTTTTTCGTTTCGGGAATGAGGAACCATACAAATACAGCTAGAAGGGCGTTGCAGGCCATGAAGAAGAAGAATGATTTTCTGTCCAACATGAGTTAGTATCTGAAAAAAGGTTGGATCAGGGGGAACTCACAGTCCCTCCTTCTCGTAGAAAATCGGGAAGAATTGTTGGAAGATTGTGTTCGCCACGCCCTGCATCTGCGAGCACATACCGACTGCCTGGACTCGCACATTCATAGGGAACACCTCTGCTGTGTAGATCCACACTGTTGCGCCCCAGGATGGTTTTTGTAGAAGAAGGCGACGAGGAACATGAGGAAGACGATCGCGATACCAACCGGTTCGGTCTTTGCCGCTTCCGGTGTCTCAGGAGTTTCCAGACCAACGAGTGCTGTGATGAGCATGCAGACGGCCATACCGGTAGCGCCAATGATGAGGAGGAACTTGCGGCCGAAGCGGTCGACAGTCCAGGCGGCATTGAGCGTGAAGAGGATACCGAAAGTTGCACTAAGAGCATTGATTAGGTTGATCGTATCGCCATTGGTCCAGACTTTCTTGTAGATAGTCGATGAGTATGAGTTGAAAGTTCCTTGGCCGGTGAGTTGCTTGCCTATGTTTAGTCCAAAGGTGAGAAGAAGGCGCTTGCGGGCACTAGCATCCTTGAGTAAAGTCATGTATGCTTTCTTGCCGCTGTCAAGCGCTTCCCTCTCGTATTGGATGGCCTCGCGAATGGTGGCCAGTTCGTTTTCGATCTCCTCATCTGTATCCCGGACCTGCTGGAGAACCTTTCGTGCGCCTTCTATATCGCGCTTCCTTTGGACGAACCAACGAGGCGACTCTGGCATGAAAGGAAGTTGGCAGATGATGATCGCTGGAAGTAGGACCTGGAAGATGACGACCATTTTCCAATCCCACCCACCTAACGTGTCCGCGTGCTTCCCTGCTGCGTAGTTGACCCAGTAGGCGACAAAGGAACCGACCGAGTAAAACATCTGCCAGAAGGCCATGACCAGACCACGGATATAGGAGGGTGTGACATCACCGATGTAGATGGGACCAGCAGCGGCGGAGATTAGCTGTCGCACTCGACAGAAAAGTCTGGCAACTTACCAATAGCAAAGGCTTGCCCACATCCAATAAGGACACGGCCGGCCATAAATACCGGAACTGCATTATTGGCGGGAGGAAAGCATTGCATGAGGGTCGCAATGATTGTATAAAAACAGCCAATGCCCATTGCCCAGCGACGACCCATGTAATCAGCCTAGAGCAGATCAGTCAGTGCATTGTAGAAGATGTCGACTTCATGTTCTTACCAGAGGAACAGCGAGAAACCATCCCGTAAGGATACCACCTATGGTATACACGGTGTTCATCAAGCCAAGCATGTAACTGTCCTATGATCGAGTCAGAGACGAGCTTTCGAGAAGATTGAAATGCATACGGGATTGTCAAAATAAGCATGCGAGTTATCGGAATTCTGTATGCCGTTGAAGACAGAGGCATCGTAGCCCATCAACACCATACACCCGGCTGCCACCAGGCAAATATACCTGCTCCAGTTAGATATTATGCAAGGTGAGTAAAGTTGTGGATGTTCGTACCAGTTGTAGAGCCTTGTCTTGTGGACCATTGTGTTGCAAGTGTATGACAAGTATTGGCTGTGAAGAGGTTGAAGTTTGGAGGAATTGGTCTGTCTTTATCTCGAAGCTTTAAGCTTTTGCTCTCGTAGAGGCGTATCTATTCTATCTAACGTGATCCGAGGCGAAGATGAGATCTCCAATGTTCAGCAACGCCATATCGCGATTAATTGGAGGAATCACAAGCAACGACTACCACCAGTGAAATCAAGTAGGGTATAGAGTTGCACATTCATCCTAAAAGACTGTCAGTTTCCAGTGTCTGCATGTTGCCAATGTGCCTAAGGGAAGCTTAATTCGAACGCCTCCCCAGGTTCAACCACGATTCACCCGTTTTACCCAAAAGAGAGTCTAAACAGGCTAAATCTATATATGCAAACCCTGCAACTGGTCTGGGACCCTCGAGATCTGGCGATCCGCGGGGAAGCTTTGGGTCTCGGCTTCTGATTGAGACGGTCTGATTCGTACCCGCCGAAGGATGAGGCCATGTGGATACCATATCATGACTCTTCCTCGAGACATGTACCAGTTCTCGCTTTTTAGCTCTGCCCATGTAAGGAGGACCACGGAACATGTCCCAAATGTCCCAAGTCAAATGCTTCCCCTCATGTTACAATAATGCTTGACCTTTAAGCTGTACGAATAGACACTACGTTGCATAGCGGCTGAAGCAAAAGGTGTAACAGCTTGCCATCTGAATAGTCATACCAGAAAAGCTCCATCTTAGGCAACATATACCGTGCCGTATACATGATATACGTGTGTTATAAAATCAGACTACCGCCATCGGATCCGTTGATCAATCCACTCAACAATGTCAGGCCTACCATCCTCGGTCAGAAAAACCTTTGCCGGTGAGTTATACTCATCCCACGTTCTTTCATCTAATATGACGCTATAATTGTACTCCCGCCGCGCTGCAACATTCCATCCAGGCCAATATTCTCATACTCTCCCATGAGCGTCTGCTCTGTAATGGGTGCCTGCCAAAGGACATACTCACTATCCTGAATCATACCATTTTCATAAGTCCCCGCAAAGATACTCTGATGTCCACTATTCCAGGGTCGACCCAGGGCACACCGTCCCTCGTGCTCTACCGCCACGGAAGCATTCGCAGCATTGATCGCAGAAGCATGCACATAAACCCCGAACTTATTGGCATACGCCGTATTCGTCCCCTTCCAAGGCGTGATCCAACCTCCACACCCCTGGAGCACCAAGTCACATTGTTCGAACCATGCAGTGCCAAATCCGTATAGAAAATCAGTCTCTCCAGCCACCATGCTCGAGTGGAAATAAGCATTCCCAAGTTTGCCAATGAATACCGTATCCTGGTAACTGTAAAGCCAGGAATAATAGAACCCACCGTTCGCAAGAGATAAGCTCAATGAATGTGCATGGCCGGCCGACTGTTCGGCGTAGACGTTCCAGAAATCAATATTGTAGGTCCGAAAGTCGCTACACCCGAACGGCGTACCATCCGGCACGGGGAGGCCCTCGGGTCCGGACCCCGTCAGATTTGCGTTGAGGGTCGGCGCAACGATGAGAACGCTAGTGTAGACATTGTCCGTGTAGATCCCTTGCGCGGTGGCTGCAGCCCACTGGACGTGAACAGAGTTCGTTGAGGCATTGTGCGGGTTATTCGATTCACCGAGCAGTGTCAGGGGCCCCAGCCGGCTGATATTCAGTTGTTCGGTGTATGTTCCCGAAAGGATAAGGAATGTTTGACTCGTGTCATCATGCGGGAGGGAGTCGATGGCGCCTTGGATAGTGCGGAAGTGTGCCTTCTCACGGGTAGCGGAGACGAGGACTGTGTTCTTTGGACAGCCGTCAAGGGGGATTTCTAGCGTTGAGGCTTGACATGCTTCTGGGAATGCATAGCCTCCTCCAGGTGGTTGTCCCCAGGCCAGCCAAATGGCACAAATCAAAATGCACAAGAACCAAGAAGTGATAGCCATGGGAATGACGTGTATCCCGAATCTATCTGTCCGTTATCGATGCCGACGTTACCACCTTTTTAGACATCCTCATCCTCGGTTGGGGCGACATGGTCGCTGAATCCTTCGAACATGAGCCTAGACGAATCTGCCTGTTTCTTTTGCCGATTTACCCTGCCCCTAATTCCATAAGTTCTCTAGGAGATCTTTCAAATAATGGTAGACTTGACCCGGGGATGTCGATATAGTTAGGTATTGACCTTCGGATAAAACAAATATCATATTCCACCAACCACGTCGCCGCTGGAACTCTATGACTCCCTCCTATTTTGTTTATATAACACCATTGGTCGAGTAATTTCCATCAATAGCAGTCTTTTGTGATGGCTACTCCTTCTCTCGAACATCATCTACATCCTCATACTACTGATCAAAATGTCTCAAGGATTAATGCCGAGGCAGCGTTCATCCTTTCCTACAATAGGTCCAGCTCATAGAGTACCTGCGATTCTTAGGATGAGTCGCCGAATTTACGATAAAATAAAAGTCGCCTTACACCGACCCAGATCTGGTATGGTTCTTCAGGGTGACAGACTTGAAATAGCTTGCTTTGAACATAGTATCTATTTAAAGCTTTGAGGACCATGGTGTCCATTCTATATTAATGTTTTCATGCCATATAAAAGCTAGTAGCTCTTCGTCTTCCACAAACTCAGTACCGAGAGCTTATCTGAATTCTATCTCAAAATCTCGGAAGGCCAGTGTTCCCATCAACAGATGCAAATATTCCGTAAACCGTTCCTGAAAGTTGGTTAGTAAACACAAAGTAGAATAAAAGTAAGCCCTTCCACGTACCTGTGAAATCGTCACCGATCACGGCGGAGCAGTGCACTTCACCCAACGCGATGTCTGTTGTTGTAGCACTAGTAAAGCATATCTGGGCTCCGAATTTATATGCCTCCACGCTCGATATTATCGACAGGCGAATCGATACAGCATCCTGTACCGGATGTGAAGACAGAGTGGTCAGCGGCTGTCCGGCTTCTTGAACCACCAGTGCCAGAGACGAGTAGCGGCTTCTATAGTGGATCGCCGCGTAACGAAAGACATCCTTGTACAGCGTCAATCCATAGGACACATCTTCTCTGGCCGCACTGCCCAAAATGATTGGAACACTGGCGACAGAATCCAGGCTTGTCTGTCGCCTTCCAACGAACGCCATCTTCCCATCTGGCGAACCAAAGCCGGCGTCAGTAGCAGTAAGTACAATCTTATCCCCGTCCTGTCGATAGTTCTCCAAGCGCGGTGTTCGCAAATACAGAGTCGCCGGCGACTTCAGATGAACGCCCACTGGCCCTTTTCTCCGATGCTTTCTCGCAATTTGTCGTTCAGTCCTCTGCTCGATCTCCACCTCCTTGAAAACAGGAAATTCCCCATCAACCCACTCAACACCTGTCAAAAACGTCTCCCTTCCCAGCGGATAAGAGCCCCCATACTCTCGCCTCGCGAGCATCACACACCACCATTGCCCATCCTCATCCTGGACGAGGTCCCCATGACCCACACACTGAACAACTCCACTCGACCCCTCAGCCGTTAACACGGGATTAGCTGGATCGCTTTCAGACGGACCCCAGATGCTTCGTGATCGAGCCATAGTAATTTTGTGTCGAGCGTGAGTCCCACCCTCCGCAATCAGCAGATAGTACCATCCATCCTTGTGGTAGACGTGTGGACCCTCGGGTACCTTTCCGGTTGCACCAGACCAGATGTCTCTAGCCTCGCTAAGCAGTTGTCCAGTGGCAACATCAATTTAGCCTGCCGGATCACAGTCGCTGGATTCTGATCATATCCATAGATCCAGCTCCCCTGGACATAAACCTTCTTGTCCTTGTCGAAAAAGAGACTTGGGTCTATGCCATGAAAGTCGAAGTATATGAGTTTGCTATAGGACTCTGGATCTGAGAGCTCGGTGGCTGTTATGATGAAGTTCGACGGATTAAAGTCCTTGCTACTTGGCATATCAGGTGCCCCGGTGAGGTTTGTGCAAACAATGTAGAATATGCCATTATGGTACCGAATGGTGGGGGCGTATATGCCACCTGTGAAGATTTCATGGCGCGATGCGTTGTTGAATTTGGTTGTTGCTTGATTGAGCGAGATTTGAGAGGGCCGATTGATAGCGTTCCCTATCAGCTCCCAGTTGATCAAGTCCTTGGACCTGTGGATAGGGATGCCCGGAAAGAACTGGAAGCTGGAGTTAGCCATGTAGAAGACATCCCCTACGCGGATACGTGATGGATCCGGATAGAAACCGGGGATGATGGGGTTTGTGAAGGTGGACATGTTGCACCGGTCTGAAGGATTAGCAAGTGTGTTCAATTTTGGGGTAGGCTGTCGCTGAGGTTTATCGATAAGGTCTTTTCAACCTTATTAGTACGTAGAAAAAATGTTGTCTAGATAAGCTGGCATTAGCCTGAATTGTTCAAACTGCCAATACTCAGGGCATCTGCTTGGACATGACTCGGGTATGTTGGCTAATGCAGATTATCTTCAAGTGCCATTAAAGCCATCCTCAGTTGTGATTATCCACCAATCAGGTGCCATCCATCCGCTTATAGATATCTAGATTATAGTACAAGATAGATCTACCGAAATAGCCAGATGGAGAAATGAATAATGATATAGGAGTAGCAGAGACAAAGGCACTACTTATTTAGAGGCGCAAATAGGCCATAGCTCACCAGGTTGATCAGTGATTGATCTTGGGCCTGAACTGGAATTAATACAGATATGAAGCCATATAATAAACCTTGCCCAATATCTACCGTTATTCGGCATCTTGTTATATGAGCCCCAGGCACTGTGGCAGACTCTCATGGGAGACGTCCATTTTCTTGTGTACATGCTATGGCTATTGGAAGGCCAGGGTAATAAAGCTCATTGATATAGTGGGACTAGACTGGAAGACATTACGCTCCCAAAGACAAAGCCTGGTTGCTAAAAAGGCCGACGAGCACATGAACGGCCAACACCCGTTGTCTCGCATTTTAACACATATCAGCAGGCTACGGTATGCATTCCCTCTGTATCTTCGCGGGTATGATACCTACTCTACGGGCACTTCAAAGTGACGGAGGAAATTCAACGACGGTCGCTGAAGACCCGGTTGTTCGGTGGTAAATACTTTGCAGCGAGCCGCCCTGTGACATATGGCAGAGCGACACCATATGAACTACCAGACTTTGACGAAGCCAACCAGGCACGTACAGCAAAGTAAACGCCTGGATTCCTACATTGCCAGCATGCCTCTAGCATGCGTTTTCTTTCCCTCTGAGACTACCGGGCTGTGTTGTCAGTCTACCTCCAGCGAAGCAAAAGACACGGAGGCCAGAGACAGGAGACGGGAAAGTATCAAGAACATGACAACGTCTCCGAAGAAGCAAAAGATAGAAGATTTTGGTCTACATTAACACAGCAATGATCACCGGGAACCTCATATACAAGATCGCTGGATTATCTAGGCGAGCCACTGGCCTCCACATTCCCGGAACCTTTATGCGAGGATATTCTATTGGACCACGTTGCATTCAGGCTAGGCGCCCCGTCCTGCATTGACCAAACCCTTTCAAGTATATCGACCGGCAATTCAGAAACTAAAGAGTTAGAAGAGGGGCCGAGGATAGAAAATATTTAATATAAATCGTACGCTGGTGGCCAACTTAAACCTAGGTATATGCAAGAGCCTTAGTTAATATGACATTACGATCGATTTCTGGGGACATAAACCCCCACCGGTTTCGAGTGGTCATTGTCGGCGGCTCAATCGCCGGTCTGACTCTGGCCCATGCTTTAGCTGCCAAGAGCATTGACTTTGTCGTTCTAGAGGCTCGTGAGGAAATCGCTCCAAATGTTGGCGCAAGTATTGGCTTCACCGGTAACGCCCACCGGATCCTGGACCAACTCGGTGTGTGGGATGAACTTGCGGAACTCGCAACCCCTATAATGCACAACTATGCATGGAATGATGCAGGCCATCTGCTTGGTTACACTGAAGCCTTCAAGCTATCTCAAGTTCGGTGGGTCCCCAGTTTCACCTGACTTTTGGGTGTATACTGTTGCTAAATACATGGCAGCCATGGATACCCAGTCATTTTCCTTACGCGACAGCAAGCACTGGACGTGCTCTGGAATAGGCTCCCAGACAAGCGCTGTGTTCTAACTGGTAAAAAAGTGGTCGAGATGCAGCAATCCTCCACAGAAGCGACGGTGCAGTGCCTTGATGGGTCTACCTATACGGGCGATATCGTTGTTGGTGCCGATGGCGTGCATAGTATTATTCATAAAGAGATATGTCGACAAATGGACACGGTTCAGCTGGAAGATTCATTGCCTTCAGAAGATAAGGGTATCTGCACGGATTGATGGTACCCTACTTCACTGGTTGCTAACAATTGATATAGGGATGGTCATGCAATATCGCGGCGTCTTTGGCATTTTAAAATCGGTTACAGGGATCAGAGAAGGAGAGATGCACAATGTCTTTGTGAAGGGGGCTTCCATCCTTGTTATTGGCTGTAAGGACCATGTGTTTTGGATTGTTGGGGTCAAGATGGAAAGAACATACTACGCCTCAGAAGCTCTTCGTTTCGATCAGTCGCAACTGGAAGATAGCCTTGCATTTTTGATGAACAAATATGTTTGCGCAGGAGTTCAATTTAAGGAGATATATCAGCGAACTATTCGATGCAATCAACTGCCGCTTGAAGAAGGTATGTTTGAGCGATGGAATTGTGGAAGGGTAGCTTGTATAGGGGACTCGGTTCACAAGGTACGATAATTCGACCTATTTGACATGATCTCAATTGGCCATTTCTACTGACCCGATTTTAGATGACTCCAAACCTTGGCCAAGGAGGATGCTGTTCTATAGAAGATGCCGCAACCTTGGCCAATACAATATTAGAGATTGTGGAAAGCCCAGAAAAACAGCAGGTTCCAAATATCGAGACCAGACTGGACTCCTGGGCAACTGCGAGCAAACCCAGGATGAAACTTATCTGTATGTTGTCAGAGAGTGTGATTCGGATGCAATCGCTAGATAATGTGGTCTATGAGATTACTGGCCCAATCTTTTCCAAGTACTATATGGACGCCTTTGCAGATCTCATATCTGACATGGGCGTGGGTGGAGAATGCATATCTTTTCTACCTCTACCAGAACGTCAACACACCGGGACGATGCCGTTCGGAAAACGGCATTATCTCGGGGCCCCTATTATACCATCCGGCCGTCTGTTTTGGACCATCCCGCTTCTGATTTGCTTCTTCTTAAGCATCATTACGTCTCCGGCAAAGGCCCCAGCTTCGAGCTCTTGGGACGTGTATTCTGTGATTGCAGATTTGGGAATCTTCCAGGCTATTTGGACCATGGAAAGCGCAAGATTTTGCAACGCCATAACCTTCATGAGCTTGTAAGTCTTCTTCGCCTGATATTATTGTGATACTGAAAATCTAATTTCAAAATCACCCCAGGTCTCTTCCCATTTCTCTACTAGCCCACTCAAGCGTAGGGCTATGGAGAACAGTGCCGGCTTACTTTACCGTCTACTATCTGTTCTCTGCATCAAAACGTCTCATTCCCGATAGCCGTTGTATACGATTCTCATATGCCAAATCAATGATCCCTGCGCTGATAGTTGGCTTCTATGGACCCTCACTGTGTGCTTGGACCTTGCAATGGTCTTCGCTTCAGTCACTCCTCATACCGGTCATTTTCAGCTTCCTGCATCGCTTCCTGGCAAGCTTTATACAGGATACGACTGTTGAAGACAGAATACAACGTCCAACAGCCGATCTGCCGTGGACCAGGGCGTCATATGCTTTTACAATTTTAATCTCGGGCGGCATCTCCGTATGCAGGCATTTTGAGGCTCCTGGACATCTCCACTCTATGCCTCTGGGGGCAGCTTTGAACGCCCAGACAATAGGGATCGGCAGCGCAGTGATCTGGATTATCCTGGAGTTGAACGACGTGGGCAAAGAGAAAGATCTACATCTACCCTGGTTATACATAGTTCTGGCTCTGCCTTTATGTTTTATGCTAGTCGGACCAGCAGCAACGTTTGCTTTGGGATGGGGTCTGAGAGAGGAGATCCTGGCTAGAGATGATAGAGAGGAAGCGTCGACAGATTCCGTCGCCTCTAAAGCACATGTGATGTGAAATGGCTTTGGAGTAGCTATTTGAGATTATTCCGGGATTTTGCTTTCTCGAAGGACATTTCGATAGTGTGATATCACTTCCACCTTCCGCTCAGCCGTACTTAAGCGTTAGGTAACCTTACTACACCGATCTTTAACTACTATATATAAACTCGAGCCAGAATTTCCTACCTAAGCTACTAGTATAGAGCCATGATTTCTTTCTACTACCGCCACAACTTTATTTTTCCATAAACAAGGAAATATATAAGCAATAAGCACCTAATAATCATAGCGTATAGTGTAGGCCCTAGGACCAACTAGATATATAGTTGGCTTGGAATCTTCTATATATCCACATGTAGCGCGGAAAGACGATTGTTGCGAATGGTCTTTCCAACGACAGGTGCTCCATATACTGAAAAGCCCTGGTAAATGCAAAGCCTCCAATTGCATGGCTGCTACGTTGGCTAATTTAACATCCTATATAAATTTGCACAAGCTTAGAAAATCTGGAATACGCAAAGATGAGCTCAGTGGCCTATATATTTTGAAGCAACGGGCTACCGAAAAGTCTGTAATTTAGCATTATGCTTATATATCTAGATCAGGATACATGAGAAGAGAGAATCCTCTTTTATAAAGCTTTAACCCTGGCTACTCAAAAATGAGTGCCTTTCCGTTACTTGCAGTACCCCGTTAGCTGGAAGGTGGAAGCCTGGCTGATATCGTTGCATCTATTGGAAGTTTTCAGAATAAGTTAAACAGAATATAAAGGAGTTAGGGCTATATCTAAATAGGTATAGCTCGCGGGAGCTAGATCTTTTAAGTAACAAGCGACTTGAACTATTCCAAATATAGCCTAGCTAGGTGCCTTGAAAGGGCCCGCCCAAACCCGACCCAAATTACTACTCTAGGCTCAAGCAGTTTAAGCGAGCAAGTCTGTACTATTTAGAATAACAATCTAGGCGGCTTATCTAGATCGATTGATCAATCAAGTAAAATAAGGTCTACTGCACTTATAGAGCTAGTACTTAGTGCGTGGCAGTTCGTAAACTTGGTAACATTTCATTTTGACGAATTTGTCGATCTAGCCCGCCGTAGTCAGGTGTTTATTTTGTACTTCTAAGTGCTCGGGTCTTCTCACCCCCGTTTCTCTCAACTCTCCCCCAGCAGAACACTACATAATCATGGAACACCTTTTCAGATCTTATATTCGGGTTCAGCGAGGTCTGGACACTGCAGATGGTCTTCTAGAGACTTTCCAAACCTTCGAGAATAACCCCTCGGGCATGAGTCCCGAAGATCGCATTCGGCTACTAGATCTACCCCCTCGCTCAGTCCAGGATGAGAACATTGCTGCGGTCAGCACACTCACCAAGGCAGAGCTCATACAGAGGGCAATAGAATCACCGAAGGACCTTACCGAAAAAGAAGTAGAATTGATTCAGTATAGCCTCTGGACTGGCGCGTTTGATAATGTATCCGACGCATACTTCGACGCTTTAACGGCTTTACGCGGGATATCGTACGATTATTGCATCGAGATGGAAGAACGTCTGCGGCGCTTTCAACGACTTCTCTACGAGGAACGTGAAGATGAGGCCTTCGATAGCGTCGTCAAGCATCTGTCGGGTGATGACGAAGAGGTGGCCAAAGCCATGGAACAGGAGGAATTGGAGCAGCTGAACGCGGTTTTCGAGAAGGGAAACCCCTGGCTGCGCCAATTATGGAAGGAAGACCAGGGCAAAAAGCCTTGGGGGTTTGCAGTCTTTGAGAACCCACAGTTTACTATTGACAATCGACGTGAGCTGTATATCGCCGAGCAACGGGAAACATCCGACCTGTCGCTCGGTGCCATCCATGCTGTGGGGAAGATTGGGTGGATGTGGCAACTGGAGAATCCCGCTTGGCCTACTGAAATTGCGACCGGCGACGAAAGCTTCCCGGTAATTTTGGATGCACTGCGCAGGAGGTTCAAGGAGCTACGAACGCAAGGGCGCGGCTGGCAACACCTGTATCCGAGAAATGAAATCGATCCCATATACGGGGGCCTCTCAGAGGAGGAGCTGAAGATGGGCCATGGCCTGTCTGAAGGGATCCTGCGGAATGTATTCCTATATTTGGATCGAGACTCCGCGGAGTCGGTTCTCTTTTCTTGGGGACGTGTGGATGATATGTGGATCTGGGCAGTTGATCCAGACTATGAGCCAAGCGACAATAACCTCAGTGGATATCAAGGTTATCTACGCGTTCGCCTTCAGCAGCTTGTCAACAACTTCTACACTGCTCGGCGCTGGCATGCGAATGATCTGTCGATGGAAGACTTGTGGAGGGCGTCGCAGAAGGACCCCAAAAATGGCGCTTTCATATCCATGAAAGACGAGGAAATTTTCAGGAACATTCAGACCCATATCAAACATCGAGATTTCCCGATTCCATCCAGTTGACAGAAGATCAGAGAATCTGTACTCATTGGCGAGGAGTTTAAGATTATCGAGGGTAATGTAGAGAATGATGATATGGTCCTCTCAGTTAAATAATAGCAGGATAATAATAATAATAAATACTTATATCCGCAAAGTGGGGAAGATAAATATGCGGGGGAGAATAATGCGGGAAATCCGACGTGGGGATTGATCCAAGTCAGGTGCCTCCCACTCCAGCCTCCTGACCATATGACTATCATCCTCTCAGTCTGACTCGCCTATATCTGTGGCTGCTCGCAACCCCCTCACAATCTGCCATGAGAATCGGCCGGGGATGTGAACGCTGTCGCACCCTCCATATTCGTTGCATCATCCGTACTGGCGCCTCGTCATGTATCTCCTGTTTCAACAAGGGCCGGTCGTGTCGGCTGGATCCACGCTTTCACTGTGTAAACTTGAGCCGAACGGGCAGTATATCTAATCAGTCAGATTGTGCAGTATATATTGTTGAGTGGAAGATATCATGCAAAAACAATGAAGTCGAGTAAAACAGGCATGGACTAAGGCAGAGTGTTGTTGATATCATTGTGAAGAAGAAAGTACATTGAACTGATGCACAACACACAGCCGAGCTCACAATTTACGATGAATCCGTCTACATATACAATTTATTAACGCCCGGCGGCTAAGCCGAAGGGTAACTATCACGATTCTACCAATACATTTCCTGTTATCTGCGGTGTTTTCTGAAACTTCATACTCGGTTACTTTCAGGATTTGTCATCTCAGCTGTTAGTATCGTGACGGGTCCTCGTGGGTAAGTAAATTGTTTGTAGGCCGACAGGTGAAGCGCGCCTACTGTGTCTGGCACTTCCCTGGCAGTTAAAGTATAGACGTTCGTGGCATAGTTGTGTAATCATTGATGTATGGAGAAATAGTAAATTAAAATTTGTATCAAGCCACCCTATATATTGTGTAGAAAGCAAATCATTGAAGTAATTCAACTGCAAGCCAAATGAACCTCTCAAAGGGGCCCGTCACGTTTATGTCACGGCGACGATGTTATTGTCGATAAAACGATCTGCCTCTCTCTTCAGCATCAAGATACAACTCGCCACAAAGAAAGCCTCCACACCGTCTGTGTCAGCATGCTTCTCATCCTTCCACATGCGCAGATCCATCACCAAGCGACCACCATTACCTCCGGAGTACTTAACCGAGCCGGGGGTGCGGAATTGGTCGTTTCGAATCAGCTGAGCGACTCGGGCGCCGCTCTTCGTCTTTGTACCGTCCCCTAATATCATACAATCCATGCGCTCCAGAATAAGCAGCGAATCTGCGTTACAGGCTTTTCTTTCTTCTCGACTACCGTAGCGCCACTGGTATTTGCCAAGCGACGTGTCGAAAACCTGCGCACGGCTAACCATCGACCGGCTTTGGACGTCGACCAATTCTCCACACAACGTATCGTCGTCTATGGCCTGCTCAACCGAAACACTGGAATCGCGGGGTAGAATGCGCATCCTGGGGTGTCTCCCAGGGCCCCAACGATAAATGGTTGAAATGAGAGCGTTCTGACGTGGGTCGGATGAGCGCACCAAGGCGCACGAGTTGGAACTGCGCTTTAGGCGGATAGAGGTGTACTTTTCCTGTATAGGTGCTCCGAATTCCACGCTGTAGACAGAAATATTCTCCAGCGTTTTGCTGCCGCTGAGTGCCTGGTTGGTGTTGTATCCCATGGCTTCTACCTGAAACTCGCTTGTGGCGAGAAAGCCGTCAGGGGAGGAGGATTGGTTGCTAGCGTAATCGGAGGCAACGACCTCATTGTAGTCGGGGGGATACTGGGACTTCCAGTCGCCCATGGGCTTGGAAGGGTTCGCCCTTGACTTTCGTGAACATGTAAATATACCCATTGCGCTTGGTTCTTGAAGTTTGGGATTTGGTTGTTTGAGGATGGAGGTCTTGCGGAATAAAAGCTTGGTAAAATACCAAGTATGACTTGGGATGAAGTGCCGATTTAATTTGCGGATTTCCTTGCCCTGATATATATCCACAGGTATATGCTGGCGCTCAAGATCATTGATTGATCTGCTGCGCCTTGCGGCGATACTGGTTAAGGGGACGCCAGAGGCGGGACGGCGACCCACTCACGCCTTGTATGCGCCACGTCAGTTAAGTGCTGCAGTGCCAGGGCTTAGCCGTTTGTCTGAAAGGCATCTCCGGCTGCAACCTTTCCTAAACAGGAATCATCTGGCGCTCGGTGGCTGTGAGGCAGTGCTGTGCCAGTATCTGCCCCACAGAGATCAGCAGGAACATTGTTCTCCCGTTAGTCCGAGCAATTTGGTAGGATTGCGAGGAAGCGCTAGGATTGCCACTCGTAAACGGTGCGTGAAGTTGTCATACTGTTTGAATTGTTTGCATTGCTCCGGCTCCAGCAATACACTCGTATCCGCCGTATACATAGAAGCATATGGTATGTGACTTCACTCGTAAGTATCTGTATTTGTGCTATTTTTATTTCTTGCTTAATAAGGCCTAGAGGGTTCGGGGAACAATGAAAGAGTGTAGGGGGTGGCGCCTCGTCATGTATCTCCTGTTTCAACAAGCTGGATCCACGCTTTCACTTCAAGGCGGTTCGCTGTGTCTACCAAAGGAGCAATGACATTGCATCCAAGTTTAAGTTGGAATGGAATTCCAGACAGACCTGGGTGAAAGTTCCGAGAAATCGTACGTGTCGTCCTCTGTGTGCGGTCCTACAATCAGAGATGACAAGGTATCCCGTTCTAACATAATACAGTAACCTTTATTCAAGAGTCAAAGGTATCAACAGATAGTAAGAGAAGTGATACTGAGTCCCAGCTCCACAAGGAGAGCGAGCCTCTCCAGATAACCTTACGCCGTCTCCATCCGATGTCTTCCCAACTGTGGCCCAGCTCGCATCCTCGGATCCTACGGAATCTTGCGACGAGGGGAGTCGATTCTCGCAATATCCTCACAGATCGGGTGCTTCAGCAAATGCATCAGTTGCAGTTCCAAGCCACTTCTCATCTACCGATCTGTTCTCGCGATCGGTGAAGGAAGCCCCACGGGTCCCACTAATGAATCCGCTTGCTGGCGTCATACCACATGCGATCCAGCCAGATTCTGGCTCAATGATGATGATGCTCCAGATCAGTCCACCCCAAGCAGCCCTTCTGCGCTTATTTATTCAGAGAATAGCTCCAAGCGTAGGTGTCTACCCACAACGCTAGTTGTCGCCTCACCTAGCGTATGTATAGGCCGATGTCTGTGACCTGGGTTCCCATTTTGCTACCGAAGTTCCCCGCCGAGCAGTTCAGGCGCCTATGGTTCTCAAGGCTGTGCTCGCTCTTTCCGCACGGCTTAACGCTATTTTGTCCAATACCAGTGATTGGGAGGCTTCTGAATACCATGAGCAGTGCCTCGAGCTCCTTATCACTGCCCTGGCACAGCCAGAAAATACGTATGATGAGAATCCCCTCATCACCGTTGTGATTCTGAGACTATACGAAGAGCTGGAACAATCAAGCGACGAACAATGCCACTTATTCGGATCCAATCGCCTACTGAACAAAATGCCAACGGCTGCGTCCTCTGGAGGTATAGCGAAGCTATCAGCTGGGTGTTTCTCCGCCAGGCTATCTACGCCTCAAGTGTCCAATGCCAGCCCATGCAATTAGATCTGGCGAATTATGAGCGGTCAACTGTGTTCGAACGCCAAGATGATGCCGCTTATGCAAACATAGCCATTTTCCCATGTGCTAAAATTATCCAGTTATATCCTAAGTCTCTGGACTGCAGAGTGAACGAGTGGGATTGGCAACAGCTAGCGGATAGTGTTGAGTAGTGGTACCAGTCACAGCCTGTGAGCTGGCAGCCGCTGCAATATACGGAAGCGGATCTCGGTGCTGAGTAACCCCTTCCTGAGTCGTGGATCATGTCTCCTTCAGCAGGTCTGGACTCCTCACTACAATATCCTGAACATGGTAATGACATGAGATAGTGGTTGGGCTACAGTATGATCATACGTGTTGTATTTTTGCTCACTTTGTCGAATCGACATTGGGGTGTTTCGAGCGAATATGAGCTCGCGCGGTTGCGACGTCTGGACGAGGTAAAACCTGTCTTCACATCTTCTGGGAGCATGTTGCTAAGTATGTTCATGTTTACATAGAAAGCCGTCGCATCACACATCATTCAGGTTATCGGATTATCCATGTCGAATGAAACAGTTGCAAACGGTTACTTCATGGCCTGTAATCTCTTGCACCGGTGTAAGGACATCCGTTCCCAGCCCCTTCCATCCCTTGCTCATTGGACTAATATTGGGCTAGATGGATATACGACACGGCACCCAGCTGAGCAACGTGGTTCGGTATGCTTTCTTAAGCGGGTCGAAAAGGATGTTGGTTGGCGTACGACTTGGATGGTGCGACATCTCTGGAAAATCAATGGGGCGAGCTTTCTGAGCTGGACTCGAGCACTTGACCTCCGGTTTTATGTAGGAAATGTATTTACTATAGAAGCATGGCTGCATGGGAGTTTTGGGACGTGTTATCTTTTCTGCGTGTACTTGAGCATCTAGGCAGCAATTCCACTAGTACGGCGCGGTCTTGCCAGGTATAGACATATATTATCCAACTTGCCAGACAAACAGTTAACCGATTCCATACTCACAAGGGTGTGGACGAAGCACTTCAAAGGATACATCCTACAATACCATTTGTCAACAAGACTACAAATGTCATACTGTTTGATCATTGCACATTAATGCTCATCGAAATCTAAATACTCTTTACACTAGTCGTCAAAACTGCGCCGCCAGATCTTGATCGGCATCTCTCCCAAAATATGATTCATCGACTCAAACCGCTTCGGCTCCCAATCCGGATACGGTAAGGCAAAGTCATACCGATGCACCAGAGTCGCCACAGCCTTCGTCTGTTCCAGATACGAGATATTCCTCCCGATACAGGAGCGAGCGCCTGCAGAAAATGTAACAAAGTACGGCCCCAGCTCCTTCCCGGTCTCACCGAGCCATCGCTCCGGAATGAACTTGTGCGCCTGTGGAAATACCGACTCGTCGCGATGTGCGACATATGCTGACATACTGACCGAGGTATTTCCCGGTACCCACTCGCCTAGGATCTCCATGCCCTCGGGCGGTGTCTGTCGTGGGAGGCCGTGAGGTGTTGGCGGCAAGATACGCAATGACTCGTCCAGACAGGCACGTAGGTAAGGAAGATGCTTGACAGTGTCGTAAGAAGCAACTATCTCATTTGGTCCTAAGACTCCATCGATTTCTTCGCGGAGTTTGGCCATGGTTTCTGGGTGGCGAATGAGCTGATAGAGGACGTTGGTAATGGCAATAGCAGTAGTCACAGTTCCCGCGTTCATCATGATATTGACTTCTGCGGCGATTTCGCCGAATTCAAGATTATTAGGCCTGCCGTTTTTATCCTCCATAAGAGCTTGGAAGAAGTCATTCAACTTCTCGCCTGCCTCGTACCGACGCAGACGTTCGCTTGACCGTCGCCAGATAATATGTTCCCAGTCATCTCCCTTTTTCTGGAGATTTCGGAAATACGGAAACACATCGACCAGCTTGTTCACGATGGGAAACCACTCGTAGTTCCACAGAACCATGCACTGCTTAATAGCGACCGGGTACAAAGCATCCCGCAAGCTGCATTCAAAGGTACTCCCGTCTTTGCGCTCGGCGACACAGATATCATTACCCTTATCTAGAAAGCCAAGTTTCTCTGATAATCCAATATCAGCCATGGCATCGAGCGTGAAGAAGTTGATCCACGCGCGGATATCCACCGTGAGATCCTCCGAGCTCGGCACGATAGCACCACCGTTTGACACAGGCGCCGCTGTACAGCATTTATCCAAGTGTCTGGCCAGACGCTCAACCTTATCGCTAACTTTATACTCCCACGTTTCCAAGTTTTTGAGCGCGTAGGCAGATGACAGCACCTTACGCTTCCGGGCGTGATCTGCCCTATCAACCACATCGGCTAGATGGTGGTGGGTGCCGGCCGATACGATATAGGATGGATCTTTGCTGGCTTTTGTGTTGTGGCCGTAGATATCCTTGATCGCGCGGATATCTCCGTAGGAGAGTGTGTTGGGCCCTGTCCGGATTACTGGGGACTTCTTGTGTAGTTCGGACAGTTCTTGGGATCGGGCGCCACGGGAGGCCATGAACATGAATGGGAGGACAGACATTCCTGAGATGGGGTGTAGATTGGGGTATTTTCGGAGGCCTGGGTGTCATTAGTCACTGATGCTTTGGGTTTGGGCTGTGTTTGTGTAGTCAGTTAACTATACCTTTCGGGTCACGGATATATTCAATAAAGGGGAAGACAAAGAAGTACAGGAGGGTACAAAGCCCGCCGACGGCAGCATATGGGGCGACAAGGACAAGAGATAACATGGTGGTTGACCTATGTGGTACACTGAACTTGCTGTCTACGAGGTTGTTGTGTAGAAGGTTGTCACCTACTTATATTCAGAGCCGAAGAGTAATAGTCACAGACAACCGTCCCACTTCCCCTCCATAATGATATTAATCCAGTAATACTTGTCTTGACCACGACAACACACACTTCCCCTCCATCGTCAACCATATGAATCTAGACTGTGGGGGATCTGCAGTGGAACCCTGAAGACGGGGTATGTTTCCTCTCCGGGTACTAGCTGATCGAACCTTCAGGGTGGGGAATATTTCCCTCCACGGCACAGAAACGGAAAGGGAAAGTAATGTTCAACCAACTGACATCATGCGGGTCACGGATAGTTAATTGGCGCAAGTAGGTGGATGATATACTCTTGGCTTGCATGAAGTCTTGGTTACTAATTTTTGGCGGCTATCAGACCTGACTCTGACTTCATTCTCCTGGTGCCTCTCAAAACGACCCCTTTTACAGCGAGAGAACTGTCTGGGGTATGGAACCACTTACATTGTCAAGTACAGACGGGAATCAGTTCCTCTTTAGCTCTTTAACACGGCCTACTGTCTGTTATCGATTATTTGACATGATATGACGCTCTGCCCGTTCTATAATGAGCGACTCAACGTGTATTCCCTCCTGGCCGCAGAATGTATACGTAATATCCACCCTGTCCGCAGACTGTCCCCTTGGGATATGTATATAAGACAATGCTTCGATCCTCCGCCACACGGGAATTTGTTCCATGCACTGTACCATGTGCCTTTTCCCAGCCGCACCCTCTTCAATTTCAATAACCCGCTCAACCACCCTGGCAGTAGAGATGCTATCCCAACTTGCCTCCCGTATTGGCTGCCGTCGCAAAATAGTCAAGACCTCACGACGGACCTTAGGATGTCGGCACTTCACCCCAATTATGTAAAGAACGGGGATAAATCCGATCTCGGGCGTAAAAGTCGGCCTTGACGAACCCGAATACCGCTGATGCGCCGCCGCTACTTCGCCTGCCAATGCGACGCATTGCTGGAACTGGGGCAGGAAATTGTCATAGTCCATTTCTCTGCCAGGTCCGTAACCACGGAGGAGAGTCCATGCGATAGTATGTTGTAAGCGCAGGAGTGATACGAGAAGGTGAGTTGCAACGTCTGACTTGGAGGGGCTGCCTTGTTGCAGGAGGTTTTCGAAGAGACTCGACCACGTTCCCAACTGCGCGAGAACGATCTCTTTGAGTAAAGACGGTAACGGTGACATCGTACCCGCCGGGGACATTTGTTGCTCTGTGTTGCGTAGCCTCATTACCTGAGCGACGAGCACCTGTAGGTGGTCGGCAGCTTGGTCGAGTGACCAAAAAGTACTGTCGGAGAGTGATGTCTCTTGGATGTTGGCTGGAGTCCAGTCGACCAGAAACATGACGGCCTGCATGTCAAGACGGCGAATCTGCTGTGTGACCTGGCAGATAGTCGCGTGAACCCCCGAGGATTGGGCGTCGCCGTAGGTACAGCAGTTCAATGTAGTGTTGCGTGAGAGCGCCACACCTCCGCGCAGGTGTTTCATTGCTTGTACGTCGTCGCCCGCCAGATGATCAAAGCAGGTAAAGAGATAACAGACCAAAAGCGTGACAGCTGTTATTTCGGCGCTGTCATCACTTTCCGGGTTCAGCAGAAGTTGAATGGCGCGGTTATAGTGAAGCAAAGGAGCCTTATCCGGTAGCCGGTCCTTGAAGGCGGGCGGTTGATACACCCGACCGTTAGAATGACACTCCAGGTAGTTTCGGTGAATCAGGGCTAGAGCTATGGCAGCATGCCGCACTGATGGCACTGTTTGGGAGAAGAACATGAGAGTGTTCCGCCATGGTTCGCAAGGGCGGTATCCATTCAGATGCTTGATCGAAATATCGTTGAAAAAGCATATTGCCTCTGCCTGGGTTGGCCCAGTCACGGGTAAGATCAAAAAGGATCCGAGATTCTGCAACATGAGGCCATGGTATTTCGAGTGCCATTGCTTCGGCTCGTACGCACTGATCGTGGTAGAGGGGTGGTCACTCTTGCAGCTATTTTGATAATGAGTTGAATCAATCTCGGTCTTCTCCGGCTTGACAGCGAGGGGCATTTCACTATAGCCATCGCAGGTGCGACCGGTAGAGAGGCACTTCAAGCATGAAGGCTGAGATAGATCGCATTTAACTCGTCTTATCCTGACGTATGTCAGTTTCCAAGTCATTGAGCACAATTGATAGTTCTGTAGCAATACGTAAAGTCAAGACATACTTGCAAGTCTTACAGCCTAATCTTGACTTTGGAGCCCACTTGCGAGGCTTTCTTCTCCAGGCTTGATTACCCGTCTTAGTATTATTGTTCTTCATCCCGTCCATCATGGTGTGAGAAAAGGGGGACGGTACGGAGTACAACGAACGAACCTTGTAGAAAGACTAGCATTTTAAAAGAAGACTTCTCAGTGATGAGGAAGGGTTGGATAAGTAGCCTAAAGCTGCGGAGTTGACCAATTGGCATTAACCCTGCTGATAGGCGTTGATTGGCTCGTTCGTACATGCGGGGCCCCTAGTGTGACGATCTATCTTGGTTTACATAGAAATCAATACGACTCGGTTCTACTTTCTTCATCTGTTTTGAGACTGTGACACCTGGAAAGAAATCTGATTGGCATATATCTTGCTTGCTAGAGAGTAGTGCTTATCATAATAAGTACTGATTGGTTACCTCGTACAACCGGGTCGCCAAGGAAGGCGAGCCTCTTCCTCTTCAACTATTTAGGATAAGGAGGAGACTACAGAAGTAGTGATCTTGGTAGCTCGGTGGACTAAAGATGCAAGTGTACATACAGACAAGAGCATAAATCTCAGCTACACTTACACGGGTAAGATCCTCCTCTCTGCGCCCTCCTTGGTTATACTTGTGGTGACCAAAAAAAGAATATTGATTGGCTGGTTCGTACAAGCAGAGCGATTTTGAGCAAGAGGAGGCATGGTGAGTTGAAGGGAAGAATCCAGCTGCCTATTGAAACCGTCAGACTTGATGCTACTATCTAAGGAAATTCAACAGCATAAATAGATCCCAGAGAGCGCAATTGTGTTAGCTCTTGCAAGCAACTGAACGGAAAGATCAATGAGAAGCCCCAGAGATTACAATGAACCGACTCGTGAATCCGCTCATCCTTTTCATGAGCTTGGGATTGAAAGCCCACAGCCTACATGATCGGGGTATGGTCTATGGATTTGACAATGTGAGTCTAGGACTTTACGGTACCCCATTGCCCAAGGCCTTCAAGGTTTCTGACAAGTTATCTAGATTGAACCATCAACCAACCTCACATGGACACCATGTTTCGATGCCTTTACTTGCTCTAGACTGGAGGTTCCTTTGGATTACTCAAACAGAAGTCTCGGCACGACGTCGGTTGCTTTCATCAAGCTGGCTGGCAAAAATGCCACCGTCGCGTCTCCCAGCATTGTACTCAACCCCGGTAAGATCTCAACTCTATCAATCATACAACATTGACTGAACTTCATTTGACTGGACTGACACTTCGTCAGGCGGTCCGGGTGGTTCTGGTGTCGACCTACTCCTCACATACCAGAATCTCATCGGGCAGATGCTTGGAGAGCAGTATAACTTCGTCTCCTTTGACCCTCGCGGGGTGAATAACAGTGGCCTGCATATCGACTGCTTCTCGGGGGACACAAAAGCAAGATCGGCTTTCTATCGGCTGCACAGAACAGGCGCCACCAATATCTCCTCAACATCACTTGAGGAACAGTATTATTCAAGCTCTATCTACGGCGAGTGGTGCAACAATGCTGTCGAGAGCAAGTCAGCCCATTCATATTATGTGACTACGCCAGCAGTTGCCCATGATTTGCTCACATTTACCGAAGCCGAGGCTGAGTTGGCCGGTCAGTCACCATCAAACGCCAAACTGTGGTGCTATAGCATCAGTTACGGCACTGTCATCGGCAGCACTTTCGCTTCTCTGTTTCCTGGCCGTGTTGGGAGAATGATACTCGATGGTGTTCTGAACGCAGAACAATATTATAACAACTATTGGACGGACAATGTTGATCAAATGGATGAGGCCATGGAAACATTCTCGACCTTCTGCCATTCCGCAGGACCTGAAAAGTGCTCATTCTGGGGACCCACACCGGCTAACATCACAGCAAGAATGGATGGCATCATCCGTCAGCTTCAGAACCATCCAGTCCCGCTAAGCGACGTCGGAGGTCCAGACCTGCCGACAATGGTCACAGTTTCAGACTTGAAGACCCTTTTTCTCAACGCACTCTACAACCCACTGGCATTATTTCCAATGATGGCCGACATCCTACACCAGGCCGAGGGTGGGAATGCATCTGCTCTTGCGGGCATGTATGACCAGTCAAACTCTATAACCGACGCCCGTCTCGCCATCACTTGCACCGATTCTTATCGGAGGAACAGGCTTACTACCATGAAAGAGTTCGAGATTTGGGTGGAGTACACGACTTCCAAGAGCAAGTACATTGGTGATATCTACCCCATCTTCCTGGAAGGTATCTTATGCCGATCATTCCGACCGCACTTGCCTGATAGCATGGTAGTTCAAGGTAGTCGACACCCCTTGTGTCTCTCTGTTTTTCGGCATTCTATAAACATCTTCTTCAGCAAATTGGGTGGCCATCTACATTAGAGACAATGTCTAACCAGGTTTGATGCAGACGAAATAAGTGCACTAAATGTGCCTACATCCTTCCCGATCCTCTTTGCGAGTAATACCATCGACCCTATCACGCCGTTGGAATCGTACGTTTCGGCCAAATCCCATCGACATTGGTAATGTTACTAGCTGACATTATCTCATCATAGGGCGCGCAAGATGTCTTCTCGGTTTGCTGGATCAGTACTTATAATGCAAGAAGCGGTTGGTGTAAGTTGTCATCATGTCCCAATCCTAAACCCATCTCGACCACGAGTCTAGGCTTACTCGCGGGATGTCTCCTGTAAATTCAGCATACGGTCATCAATCAGGGGGCGTCAGCCTGTTACTTTGAACATATCCAGGCATACCTGCAAGGCACAGTTCCATCATCCAACACTATATGCCCCCAACAGTACATTCCTTTCATAGACGCCTCCCCCCTTTAACGATTGTCAAAGTGATGGGAGAAAGGTTCGGTCAATTGCAGGAAAGAACTGACCGGTGCTAACCCAGTACTGGATTGTCAAAGTAAATGGCTCATATACACTCATTCCAAGCGCTTGTTAGGGGTTGGACCTATTCCTGCCAAGTACAGTATCATAAGGACAATGATCTTCCACTGCCAAGGGGCGACATATCGTGCGACTTTGCAAGAGGTTGTTGGTCCATTAGCGGAGAAGGGGCTGCTTCTAGTTTCCATGCGTACCAATTACGTGACTATGCTGTTAGGCCATGTATTGTACGTTTTGATTCTTACATTAAAGTGCGACACACATACCAAGTTCAATACGGAGGTAGCCATATTGGACAGTAATCATATGGTTAGGGCTTGAAAGATGATCTCTATATATGCGAATAGGGAAGGCAATAGCGGAACTTACTGATTAGCCTCACATGGGGGTGACATTTGCAAATGGCTGATAAGAGGCAGGAAAAATGCTCTACTGGGTAACTTGCTCCTGCGGGGAAAACCCGCACCGCATCCCTTTGTCCGAACATAGTATTGCACTAATCATGTGTAGGACTGACTTCCTCACCGCGCGAAATTCCGTAGCGGCACTGTCATAGGAGAGTCGGACTCAGAGTACTAGTAGATGCAAAAGAACGGCCCCAATCTCCATTATGAGCCACAAGGGTGCTTCGGGAATGACCTGGAACGTATAAAAGCTCGAAGACGTCTGGATCGTTGTGGTGCATTCCCCGGTGTCAGTGTTCCCCACCGCCAGTTGTTTAGTGGAGAAACATGCAATCAGCTAGGAGCCATCAGGTTTAAATACTACCGACGTGACACACAGACAGAGAAGGGCCGATAAAGGTGTGCAGCAACTCGGGTTTACTTGCCCCTCGCGGACGCCGCAGTCGGATCTCTCCGTCGTCTCCGCCAGAGGCGAGGAGAGTTCCATCGGTGGAAAATGCCACGCAGGTGACATAGTATATGTAGCTTTCTAGCATGGTGGACTTGGTGTCTGGATTGGTTACGTCCCATAGACGGACAGTCTTGTCATCCGAAGCGGGTGCGATTCATTTACCTCCCGGTGCAAAAATAGCCCTCACCCAGTCACTATGCCCAAGGGAGCGGTGATTACACGTTATGGTGGCGTTCGATATGTCCCAACGGCGGACGACCCTATTGCGGGCCCCTGTGACGAGACGATTGGCGTCGCCGGAAAACTGGATGGTCAAGGCCACTGAATCGTCATGCATTCTCTTGCACTTGAAGGTCCCTTGATATCCATCCCAGAGACAGAGACTCCTGTCTTCCGATACATATGCCAGATATCTTTCATCGAACGAGAGCTTGACGCGGGTAATGCCCTTTATACATATTATTATATAGTATTTAATAGATATTTCTATAATAATAGTCTATATTCTAAAGCATCGTCCTGCCTGTACCTGGGCTACCACTCACGCATAGTGCCTGAAGGCGCGCTGAACAGCCTTTTGCCCCCGCGAAGATGGAAACAGTATTTCGGGCCGGACCCCACGCTAACCCCACCGGGATAGGTGGATCTTCAGGACAGATCCGAGGATCAGCCTATCAATGGGTGGATTCCACGGTCTAATGTAACCAAACTAGTACTAATAGGGGCTGGCCCTGAGCGGAACGAGTTAAAAGTCAGGAAGCTTGGAGGTTCCCCCCTCACGTGCACGCCCGTTACATTCGGCGCGGTTTCCCGATCGGACGATGGCGTCTCTCCACTCACACAAAGAACCAAGTGCCACTTCGGCTGGTTCGGAATTTCTCTTCCCTCTCTAAATCTCCATTTGATCAATACGTTCCACCGCTATGGGCGACATCGCATCCGACATGCCCTCCAAGAGAAAGTGCCTCGGAGTCGACTGCCACAATGAAGCCGAAGCCTTACAGTGTCCGACCTGTCTGAAGTTGGGCATGAATGACAGCTATTTCTGCTCCCAAGATTGCTTCAAGAAGAACTGGGTGGGTTTCCATATCTGCCAGTGACTAGAATCCCGTCGTTGACTGACCTCGTGAGGTAGGCCGAACACAAGACCGTCCACAAAACGGCTCAAGGTAAGACCCAGAATGATAATCTCCGCCTAATAATCCCCTCAAAGATTGTCGCTGAACCCGATGCAGCTACTGGGCTTTATAACCCTTTCCCCACTTACTCCTTCACCGGGTCGGTTCGTCCGGTCTATCCACTATCTCCGATGCGCACCCTTCCGGAGTCGATCAAACGCCCTGACTGGTCTGAGACCGGCATCCCGAAAGGGGAGCGGCGCTTGCACCGGTCGAAGATTGAAATTCTAGACGCCAAGGGGCAGGAGGCGATGCGCAAAGTGTGTCGCTTAGCTCGGGAGGTACTGGATATTACCGCCGCGGAGGTCCGGCCAGGCATTACCACGGACTACTTGGACGATGTCTGTCACAAGGCTTGCATCGAACGGAATGTAGGTGTCACTTGCAGGCCGATAACTTATATATCCATCTTTCCTGCTAATATAGACAGGCCTACCCTTCGCCTTTGAATTATAACCATTTCCCCAAATCGCTTTGTACGTCTCCTAACGAGGTAGTTTGCCATGGAATTCCGGATCAGCGGATTCTTCTCGATGGTGATATTTTGAATCTCGACATTTCAATATATCACGGAGGTTACCACGCTGACGTGAACGAAACGTATTACGTGGGTGATCGAGCCAAGGCGGATCCTGACTCGGTCCGAGTGGTGGAAACGACCCGAGAGTGCTTGGACATGGCAATCGAGCTCGTGAAGCCTGGCACCCTCCTCCGAGACTTTGGAAAGGTCATTGAGAAGCATGCCAAGTCCCGAAACTGTAGCGTTCACACAACTTGGGGTGGCCATGGTATCAACACCGAATTCCACCCCCCACCCTGGATCCCTCATTATGCCAACAGTAAGGTGCCCGGAGTGTGCAAACCCGGGATGACATTCACAATTGAACCCATTCTGACGCTGGGGAAACCGCGGGAAATATATTGGCCCGATGACTGGACGAACGTGACGGTGGATGGTAAACGGACAGCTCAGTTTGGTGAGTGCAGCATGCAAGCTACCTACAAGCCCAACGCTAACATTCGTGGAGAACACACCTTGCTGGTCACCGAAACCGGGGTCGAGGTCTTGACTGCGAGACTGGAAGATTCTCCAGGCGGCCCGATTCCCATCCCCACGACCGCCAACGGTAATAGCCCATAGCCCGTGGTCGACATCACGGATTGAGTGACATAGTAGAGTAAGGGACAATAGCACGTAGGCTAATTGAATGACATCATCAGAGGGAGATCCTCAAGAAACAGGACCAATGCAAACGGGGAGTAACCTGGGGATCATAGTCTCGCACCGCATCTACGGACTGTTCAGAGAGTCGGATAACCCGGTTGTGGTTGGAAGCTCTAAGAGAACCTCCTGTTCCTTATGAGCAGCAGCACGAAATGACTTACCTCTTCCGTAATACTGGTAGTGGGCCTTTAGGCACACTAAATCAAAAAGGGAATAGAGCCCTCCCTAGGTCCCGCAGTACTTAAGTGTGGATTTGCGCCCCAAGCGACTGGACCTTCCTATGTACCTACCACTACTTATACGACGCTTCACGCGGAATCCCTGGAAATGGCATCATCTGCCGAGCAAACCTTCAACATCTATGAGCTTGCTGAACACATCCTCCTGCAGCTGAATAATCCGGCGGAAATCATTCGAGTCCAGCGTGTTTGCCGTACCTGGAGAGATATTATCCAAACATCCTCGATGCTCCAGGAGACTTGCTGGTATCAATCCTCCAAAACCATGGATGCTCAAACGCGGTCAATATCCAGTGAACAAACATGGAAACTGAACCCAGCCTTCAACCGAATTGGGGTGTCAATATCCGAAGCCAAAGGGCAACATGAAGAGCTAAAAGGCGGGCTTCAAGAAAAAGGAAATTTCAGCTTGGAGGAACGCATCTACGACAAACCAGGATCATGGACTACCATGCTGGCCACGCAGCCTCCCTGTCAGCGAATGCTAGTCCAATGCTATAGTGACTATTCTGATGACGAAATGATGTAAAAAGTCCCTCTGTTCTTTATTCTAGCCGCTTTAGCTGATACATTGCTTAGCTTCTATCAAATTGTATCAATGACAGGTAGTCTTTTGATGGGCGACATCATGGCCATTCTAGCAGAATGCCAGAATCGTCAGCAATGTGGCCTAGATCGCTGGTGTGGAGTTCGACACTATACGGGTCAGTTAGTCCGATGGGAAGAGGGCTACTGGGAGCCCTATCATTGGGTAGCTCTTGAGAATATGCCGGATGATGTTTCAATTAAAGTCGCAATCGAGCTACCTTGGGGATCCGGGGGGTGTCCGGGATTTTCCCTTCGGCGCCTCGACGGCAGCGAACACTTTCTACATGAAATGATCCTGCATAAAATGATACTGGATGACGGGCAGGAATATAAGTGGGAATATTCGGTAGACCCTGGGGATAAGACAGAGTATAAGCCAAATTTGTTGGTTGTAAGGGAGCATCAGGAGAGCTATCTGTCAGATTCCAGCAATATCTTCCGCCTACTTTCTGACGTGAAGTAATTACTTCTGTACAGTCCGGCGAGGATGCATCACGCTTCTACTAGCCTGAAAGAGTTTTAATAAACCAATCACCCATTACTCATTTTTCATAGTAAAGTACCTTCCAAAGTTCAAGATCTGGATTACGTATCACGTCTTGTACTGTATACGTGTCCTACGGTCATATGTCATCTTGTCCCGTCATTTCCGCGGAATGTAGATATAGTATAAGCCTTGCGGCTTTGGAAAGAAGTCAAGAGACGTTTGCAGAAGGTTTGCAAGGTTTACCAGAAAACTATATCACTTTAGAGTGGCCTGAAACATATAGTAGCCCCTAGCCAAAGCTAATTCTTCCTTAATAAATAATGGAGATAGTTATATCAAAAAGATCCTGAATAACTTCATCGATAAACGATATATACAAAAGCTTGGTATAGGCTTAATATCTAGAAATCAAAGGGCTTCCCATTTTTCTACTAACCTTAAAAGTTTCTACCCTAGTGTATATTACCTATTAGTATCATATCATTCGTAATCAAACACTAGTAACCGCCGTCGAAATCTCCACCGTCCGAAAAATCTCAATAGCATTCCCCGTGCTCCCGAAATTCTCTCCTTGCCCATAAATAATAGCCCGGATCTGAGGGTCGGCTTGGGCGTTCTGAACCAAGGCGTCTTGATCCGAGGCTCTACGCCAAAAGCCGCGACGCCGGGAATGGTCTGAGCTTCCTTGGGAACATTCGCAGGTGTGCTGGCTATGGAAGTACTGGTGATAGATATGGGTGGTGAGGGCTGAGAGGGCGGGGAGACAGGCACAGATTATCCCTAGGGAAATTTCGGCGTTTCTAGTTTGACTAGTCTTAGTGGATTTGATTGAGGCCTGACTCTGAGGGAGAAGGTATACCCGAGCATGTTGATACGCATGAAGGACATTGTGATATCCTGAGATTTGGCGGTGCTGACAATCAAGACTAGTCGAGCGATACTGGATCCGCAGGCGAGTCCCCCCGCGCTGAGGAGGGCTATGACGCGGACTTTCTTTCGGGTGGGTAGATGTAATGTCGATACTAATGCTATTGGAATGACGAGGATAATGAGGTCGCTGACAACGCTGATCACTGCATCTGCCAGTGTGATCTTGGATTGATCCAGACAGCTGCCTGGGGTGGCCGGGACCCAGAACTTCGAGATGGGGTTGCAGATGCAGATCTTGACAATCAGTGCCGGAACGTAGTAGGCTAGCATCAGGCCAAGAAAGATATAGATTAAGATGACTGCCTTGCGGAAGGGGTGAAAGACCCGTGTCATGATCCATAGGAGACAAAGTTTGGTTAGGTATGCTGCCGGCCCGTAGACTATCATTGTTCCGTAGACGGTCTGGTATTATCAGTCTTTGTGGCTCTCTCAGACTGGGTGGGTGATCCGGCATACCTTACGGAAAATGCGTTGGTTATGGTCCGACACGTCGTCGATGTGAAGACCCCCTCCGTGATGGCCCACTGTGGAGAGTTAGCGGCGTAACTCGTGGCATGGCGACATACGTACTAGCCAGTGCGATGGCCGAATAGCCGACTCCAAGGGACTGTGATTTAACTTTTAGCACGAAGTTAGCACGATGCCAGGTTGAAACATACCCAAGCACCCAAACAGGCCGCTGTCTCGGTCAGTTATTTGTACATCGTATCCTTTTATGAAACGCACCGTCTTCTTTGGCCAGCCCGTTGAACACGAACATCCGGGTGTAAACTCGGAGGGCGACGCAAAGCGTGGTGGCACTGATACATAAGATCTGCAACGCGGTGTTCCATTGCTGGATGGTTTGGTCGATGTGCTCCTCGGACATATCGGCTGTGCTTTGTGACACCAGTGACAGTTGATTTTCCAGGTCCTGGTTTCACTGTTGTCCTCACTGGACAACGGCAGGTACAGCAACTGTGACCGATAAAATAGCGGGAGGTGGCCGAAATCATATGATATGCTACACACAACTAAAAGCACGGAGAGACAATAACCCAAGAATTATGAGATCGATTGATATGGTTAAGTGATCATTTGAAGCGCTTTGGTTTTCCATAATCATCTCCTGCTTTCCTGTTCATATAGAACTGAATAGTTGACATTTTGCAGTCTATCCTCTGAAGAGGGGGACCCCAGACCATAAAAGCAATCACTTGGCAGGGTCCTAACCATGAGGTCGCTTGATCTCACATGGTCAAGTAAATCCGAATGTACCAATCACCAGGTAGCGGGAATCAAAAGAGGAAGCTCGCTACTGGAGCCCTGGATGCGGTGATCTCCGAAAGGATGGGTCTAAAAATTAGCTTTACCGGCCGAGTAAATCTGGAGAACCATTGAATGTCTCTTGCATCGGACGATCACCCGTATAACGGTTGGGGAAATGACAGCCATACCTTTATCCGCTTTGGGAAATTGCGGAGTCGTGGATGTCATCACCAACCCTAGTTTTTGCCACTAGAGGTCCATGAACCTTGATACCAGACCATTTTTAGACGAACTTTAGTTTAACCATCGTTAGGGAATATACTGTTACATCCGAGGCTTCTACTGAGAGTTTTACAATAAGTCGTATCACTAGTAAGAGTGGAGTCTCAGCCACTGACGCAGGGCTGACAATGCAATCTAATGAAAGAATTCCTGCAGTCTCGACTAGCCTATCTCCACTTGAACTACATTACTAAGGTGATTGAATCTTAATAGGTAATCCGTTCAAGAAGTCCTCGAACTAATTCCGCCTAAGACTATGAGCTAAGAAACAACCCCTGGAGGCAGGCCACCGTGATATGTCAATGTGTGACGCACTGCCTTCCCGAGCCTTCAATGAGGTCTACTATGCACCCACCTTATAGAAGCAATCTAGATAAATGTTTATTGGTTCGACAAGCCTCGGAAATCCATTGCTCAAATTGCGACGATTGAAAGCTTCCGCAAACTGATGGTGCGGCCTGCCGAGCTTCAACCCTAGTCTAGCCAGCCCGCTTGACCCGCAGCAGCAGACCCATGGTTCTTCCTCAATACAAAGTTAGAATTTCTTATATACCAGACTTACGAGAAGTTAAAAATTACCAATATCGAGCAAAATCAGAACGGCCCTTGAGTTAGCCCTACATACAGAAAAGCACGAACATGTGCCCGCTGGTCTCTCGATGGAAGTGCATCAATTTACTGGAGTCTACGAAAATTATCTCCTTGGTCAATGAGGAATGTAACAGAGCAAATTATATTGTATTGATGTATTTCTCTCTACCGATGACACCTGAGCATCGCTTATCAATTCTATTGTCTAAGGTCCAGTCGTAGAACACCATAATGACAAGATGAAAGAGAAAAATATATGTAAAGACTTATGGACACGTAAACCGTCCTGCTGTATCCCCCTATCCTGTGCTGCTTGTCCGTTGAAGTTTCTCCCGGTAGGTAGTCTTTTTGTGAATGTATTTGGGGTGCTAACTAGCCCCTATCCATATATCTAGTTGTCCCTCTACAGGTCGGTGTCCACACCTATCTCCAGTTGTTCGTGTCTTGCTCGCTCGTAATTCCACCTCCCGAAAAACGAGATGAGCAATTCTTTCTGGTGCCCAGATTCGATAACGTAGAATCTTGCCTGCAGGTGGGAAATAATCCCGTTATAGTCCAGTCTGCCCTATATCACCGGGCTGAAGCTGTGAAGCAGTATCCACCTCGGCTCAGCATACAACGGGCACTAGAGGATAACATGCCTCGAGCTCTAGAATTCCTTCCCTCAGTGGCACTAGTTCGTGAGCCGAACACCCTCAACCGGACCTACAGCCCTAACAACCTTCCTGAATATATTTCTATCACTCAACTCCCCAGCTAACCGCCCCGCATGCTCCTCATCACCAGCCAAGAACAAACACGTCGTCCCTGACCCAGCCATCAAACTCACAATAGCCCCAGCTTCCCTCCCCATCCGCAAGGCCACTCCAATATCAGGGTCCAACTCCTCCGCCGCTTCTTGGAGATTATTATCCAGATACGGAGTCAAGAGACGAAAGGGGGCACTTCCCCAGCCAATCCCCAGGCATTTCTCAAGCTGCTCACTTTGACTTGATAACGCCTCCCCAGCCTCTATCCTTCTAGCGATAAATTTATCCGACCTCTCAAACACAAGCTTCGTCGACAAGCCCCTCGGCATTATCCCCAGCACCCAGTGCCATGTCCGCATTGACCCAGGATTAACATCCACGGGAATAACCGGTTGATGATACCCAGCCCCTATCCCAACCAACCCACGGATAAAAAACGGTACATCCTCCCCAATCTGCGCCCCAATCTCCATTAATCGCTCGTTATCTAGCCCCGTCTTCCAAATATGATTGCACCCAACCAATGCAGCCGCCGCATCGGCACTCCCTCCACCCAGACCCGCTTCCGTGGGGATGGACTTGACCAGGTCGAAGTGCAAGGCTTGGCCTGAGATGCCTGCGAAATCAGCAAGGCGTTTCGCCGCCTTAATGACGAGGTTGCGGCCATCGGCTGGGATACGATCGCTATCCATTCCGGATACTGTCATTGTGAATTCTTGGGGATCCTGGGACTGCGAAATGGTCATGGTGTCGTAAAGGGAGATGGCCTGGTAGACCATTGTGATGTCGTGGTAGCCATCTTTGCGGAGAGCGCCGGCGTGGAGATAGAGGTTGAGCTTTGCTGGGATCTGTAGGGTGATTGATGTGGATTTGTTGACACCAGGTAGAGTCATTGTGTTGTTTTATTCATGCGAGGTGTGAGTTGGAGTTGGAAATTCTGGTTTCCTGGGAAGCTGATAAGGATATGGCAAGCTGGCACGCGACAGAACTTGCGGTCAGTGATAGTGGGGGATGTGCTTGAACTCTGGATATGTCACTGCACTACCAAACTTTGAATCTCTGCTAGTCAGATCTAAATCCCAAGGGACTGGTGCATTTGATAACTTTGTGGGCCTCTGTTGACCTAGTGAGACGATAGTGGTAAAGATCTACAGTTTTTGGTCTGAGCTGAACTGTGGGGCAAGGAACACTTATGAGCTGCAGGTTGGGCTTAACTTCCCATCACCACATATATAGACTGAGTTGGACTGCCGATCCCCTTTGTTTTTCTAATAAACTTTAATTTTTATCCAGAGCTTGCACACGGACGCTTCGTACTACTAAACAACCTTGTACAAGAAAGCCTGATAGTGTCCCCCTAGCACCAATGTCCTCAACAGAACCAACATTCAGCACTGTTCTCGTCGCCGCAGGAACAGGCACACGAGCAGGAAACGCCAAATGTTCCAAAGTATACCGCGAACTTGCCGGAGAGACTGTTATATCCCGTGCTGTGCGAGCCTTTCGTGCCTGGGATCCCAGCCATCCCATTGTAATTGTGCGACATGAGAATGATGCGGCACTCCTTGCGCATGCGATTGAAGGGGCTGATGCACAGGTATACGAGACAGTTGGCGGAGCCACGCGGCAGGCCTCTGTTTTGGAGGGGTTGAGATTCTTGTCGTCATTGGAACAACCCCCGTCGCATGTTCTGATCCACGATGCGGCAAGACCATTTATATCGTCGTCTTTGTTGGACAAGATCCGAGATGGGATGCGTGAAGAGCCTGGTATCGGAATAATACTGGCCATTCCAGTCTCTGACACTATTAAGTCCGTTGATGAGAATGGCTTAATTTCCCATACAGTACCGCGAAAAGGTCTTTACCGTGCGCAAACGCCACAGGCATTTTCGCTACCAACTGCAATGAAGGTTCACGAACAGCTTGCCGAAGATACAAATATCGAGTATACAGACGATGCCTCTCTATTTGAGCAGGCAGGCCTACCCGTCCGTGTCATACAAGGAGAAGAGAAGAACATGAAACTAACGTATCCGACGGATTTCGAACAAGCGGAGCGAATCCTTCAAGCGAAGCCTCAATTACCAGAAGTTTCTATCCCCGATGTCCGCGTTGGGCATGGATATGACACCCATCGACTCATTCCTGCGACAGAAATCACCCTCTGCGGTGTCAAACTCCCCCATACCTCCGGACTGCTGGGCCACTCGGACGCGGATGTGGGCCTTCATGCTGTAACGAATGCGTTACTGGGCACGATTGGGGCAGATGATATCGGAAGTCATTTTTCACCATCAGATCCCAAGTGGAAAGGTGCTTCGTCGGATCAGTTTGTTCGACATGCCAGGAAGCTTGTTAGTGATGCTGGTGGCGTTATCACCCATGTCGATGTGAGTTTAATATGTGAACGGCCTAAGATTGGTCCACATCGGGATGCACTCAAAACGTCTGTGGCTCGTATACTTGCCTTGGATAAGTCGCGCGTGTCTATTAAGGCTGGGACGAATGAGAAGGTGGGCTTTGTGGGAAGAGAAGAGGGCATCGTCGGGTTTGCGACGGTAACGGCTGTGTTTCCTGGCGGCGTCTCGCAGGCTGAAGTAAATTCTGATTATGATACTGCCTACTAGCAATGGTTTGCCCAATGGTCACTGGGGAGGAACGTTGACCCTAATGTTTGTACTGTTTGAACTTATGATAGAGGCTTTGAGGATCGATGCCTTTCTAATACCCATTAGTATAACTCGCTGAATATTCTTCTTTACTCTTATAGACTACTTCTAATCTTATAGGTTAGTACATACTCGACTCCACCACTGAGTATGTGCCGTTGTGCCTTGGCTGCAACCACCTGACTTGGATTGGGAGGTTGACTTGAGATAATACAATCCTGACGAATTAAACAGAATGTCAGTTTCGACTCTTTGTGGTTCGAAATCAACACTGTAATCATTAATGATTCTAGTAAGACGCAATAATCCGTCTTTGATTCATTCTTGTCTAGCAGATTCCAAACCCTGCAACTGATGACAGTATTAATAGAGGCCTGCACCAGAGTCTTCTCCCTTCGAAGCTTTTCGTGCAAGGAACAAAAGTGTAGTACCTAGAGTGAGAGTTCCATTTTCACGCCTGGCTTCACTACTGTTGTGATCAGCAAAAACCATAAAACGAAATCTAGGGCAGCTAGATCCTACCGGTAGGCCCAGCTAAGATAGTCTGCTTAAGTATGAATGAGTAGACGGGAAGCCTTGTTCTTCACACTTCTCCGTTGTATATACTAGTAAAAGTGGGAAAGAACGGAAAGAAAAATTAAAGAAAAGAAAGGCAAAAAGGGCTAAAAAACAAATGAAGAAAAAGACATCGTAAGTGGATTCCCCCGGGTCCAGTGGCAGAGTATCATGAGGGTGTCGAACGTTATCATCCTACTAGAAGCGTCTTCCCTTACCTCTTCTCTGCAAGAGCAGCCCGTAGGTCCCGATTCTCTTTGAGAAGACTATAACCACTTTCCACAATCATTTCGCACCCCTTGATGAGCTTATCTACAGCAGTCTGCGTAGAAGAGCTCCCTGCCTCACTCTGTTCTGTCTCCAATTCTTTGAACGTAGAGAGCAGCGTTTGCAATCGCTTGAGGTTTTCAGTTGATTCTAAATACGGGTGAGTTGAGCGACCTCTTGGTGGCGGAAGAGCGAGGCGTTGAGGGCCGGGCTGGCCTGTTTCAGAGTCCGGATTGGTCGAGGGCGATCCAGTTTCTCCATTAGTGCCCCCGACGACTGTATTATAGACCAGGCGAGAATAGCTCCGTCGAGAGTAGATATCTTTCAATTCCACTCGTCGTTTGAGGAACATGTATACCCAAGTTCCACCAACGGTCTCATTGATTGGAGTGCCACGCTTGGCAAGAATGGTGTTGGCCATTGCTTCGACCTACGCCCGTGAGGGGGCAGTTTGATTCTGTTCAATCGCTGATAATGTCCATTGTACCAGCGCGTCCTCTTCTTCCTGGGTCATTCGGTGACAGTTCGCCCATTTTTTTGGCCGAAAGGTAACCCCGTTCATCCTGTTGCGCACGGTTGTTGACGGCACTCCATATTTCCTAGCTGCCTCGCGTACTGAGGAGAATTTGCCCTCTTTGACATCTGCAATGGCTGCTTGAATCCTTCGTTCCTGCTCTTCCATCTCTGGTAGCAGCTTGAGTTTTAGTCTCATTACTGGCGGCATGGTTGCTGCTAGCGCTGCTGGCAACTCCGAGGGTGAGGAGAAACTAATTCGGAGCGGGGGCAACTCCAGGGTGTGTCACATGATATCGGTCCGACCGGGTAGCTGAGCTGATCCCCAACCCTATCTATCCTTCCTTTTCAATACAGGTTCTGTCAAAGCTGGAAAGGTGCCGTATTCTCCTAGATTCTTGAATTGATTTTTCTTTTATGTAAGGCTAGCATCTTCTTAACTACTAGATATTATAGAATCCACCTTCCAACCTATTCAAAGCTACTAGATAATACCTCCTACTAATATTATCTATTTTAACTAAAATATAAATAATGCCAGAACGAAAAAGTGCCGAAGCGGCAATACAGAACACAGCGAGAAATTCGCCTACTAAGTAGTGACTTTTCCAGAGCAACAACGGTGTTCATCGGCTAGATGCCGGATGCTACACCAATGCGAGTGAGTCCGCATCAGAATCCTGTTTCTGGGCCTGCGTGACCAACTGATGTTATGGACAGCGCCGGATGTTCTATGCTTCGAGGCAATTTGTTGGACATTGAAAGTTGCCATCCTTGACAACGACGACCTCGGAAGTTTAAAAAGAGACCGAAAGAGTCTGCAGCGTTAACAAAAGGAATGTGATCTGCGCCAATATGCAAAAAAGACAGGTGAGTGATAATGTGTGCGAGGAAACCTGGGGCCGGAAATGTTCACGCAATCTGCAATTCCTCAAGGGATAGATCACAAACAGACATCATCAGGGATGTGACCAAAGAGTACAGTCCTCAAAAGTCGAATCTTCTCCCTTTGGTAATGAAATGGTAGTGGACCTCGGGAGATTTGTGTTCCTTATCCTAACGACTCGTGTTTTCAAAAGATTGCAAAGAATCTCTGCCTAGTGCTCTCGTGTTGGTCGAGAATAGCTAGATACGTCTCTAGAGTCTCGTTGACAGAGGAATCCGACTTCCCGGGAAAAATCTCCACCAGGACGCGGAGAACCCGGAAACCGTGGTGCTCAATTGCGTAGGCGAAAGGGTTATCCCAGTCGTAGCCGGAGTGCCGGAGGATGATGGGGTTCGTGCATTGTCGGTGGTACTGCAGGAGGGCTACGACGTCGTCGCGACGGAGGATCTCGTATAACAACTCGCAGGCTTCCCCTTCGTAGACGGCCCCGCCGTCCGTGTCGTAAAAGGCGGCCGGCTGCCACCCCTGGAGGTTGGGATGTTGCTCATGATAGGCGGCGTAGGCCATTGGCAAGATACTCTAGAGGAGATGGGGATTTGGGGAAGGGTAGGTGGCTGGAAGTGGAAAAAACATAGATGGAGAGAGGAGAGGGTCACCGGTACTTATATGATCACTGCGGGCCGGTCTCGGTTATATCAGCGTCGGCTTTGGCTCCTGGCACTAATAAGAGCATCATCCGACGCATGAACTCTCTCTCTCTCTGTGTCTATTTATATACATACAAACATACCTACATACAATCTGCGATGGGCAGGTATTATCCTCGTCGCCTGAGATCACGCGCACTCAGACCACGACTTGGTGGAGGGGGTGATAGTACAACAGGCTGACTGATATCCCAAATGACACCTAGCGGTGACATTGCCCACCTCAGCCTCATTACTCTCACAGCCCCCCTTGCGTCTGCAACTGTTGTGGAAGCCGCGTCACTGACAAGTCAGCAGATCCTCCGCGGTCAGACAGAACAGGGTTTGCGTCTGCTTCGAACCGCTTAGGCACTCGGTGGAATCCAGCATGATCCTTTTCTTTTAGTCCTCACGCGTAATCTCGATGAAACAATTTGGACACGTCTCTCCGCAGTTGATAAACTGACAGACGCTGTCTTGTGACGAGGTGGTGGTAGTGCTGCTGCTGGCGGAGGTCTTCTCGGATAACGTCAAGGGTAACCCGGTGGTCGTGTTGACATCGACTTCATTCCCCAGAACGGCGGCCAGTCCATTGGAGAAGTTATGCGCATGGCAGCTATTGATGCAGATATCGGCCCCGCAGAAATCTGGCCCCATGCCACAGACTCCATACATGTCACCGCACCCGATCTCGCAGGGTAGGGTGGCACTGCAGGAGGTGTATGCCGGGACGGAGGGGAGGGCTTCCTGCGATAAGCACACAGGCCACGCCTGCTAACATGAGGGTGATAGATTACGGGGATGACCAGAATAATGGTGGTGGAAATCAAGAAACCAGTTAAGAAAGAAGAAGTGAATTACTGAGAAAGGAGTGACAAGGGGGAAAAGAAAAGTTACTGAGGGAGAGAGTTAAATCTAGTCACTGTCTGCACGTGGTATAAAACTTGTTGGGTCCCAGAGCTCAAATTGGGGTAGCGGGGTAGATTATATATATATTCATCTCTCTCTCTTATCTCGGCCTTGTTTGAAAACTATAGTGAGTGGTTTCGGGTCTTCCAGCAGTGTGCATTGATAAGGTATTTGTTCATCGAAGCACATCGTGAATCTATTATTTTCGAGACAAAAAAAAAAGGGTAAGGCTATCTAAATCAGGACACTGCCACACTAGTAGCAAGTTAACCGCTTTCGTGTGGGCGTTTGGTGAGCTACAGTAAAACCTGCATATAAGCACCTGCCATATAGGGAATATGCCCGGTATAAGCAATCTACCAGCCTGTCTCCTATCGTTTTCTATATAGAATTGCAGGAAACCTCGATATAGAGAACTTTTAGTACACTACTCTGTCTACATTTAAGAAGAATATATATAGTGATTTTAATATAAATAATACCTCATTATAAGCAATTTAGGTAGTCAGCTCAAGCCCTTGCTTATATCCAGGTGTTACTGTATGTTTGAAATTAGTAGAGACCTCGAGTCTTTGGGTTAGTCGTGTTAGCGTGGGTTCATCGGCCATATGGCCCCAATAACAACGCTCAGAGAGAAGGAACAACGCCGTAAATATATCGGGGCTCCACCTCGACCCATGGTTCCAACGAAGCCGCGGAAGGCCGGCAACAGCTCTAGCTACTACTAGGCCCCTCCCCTTTTCCCACCACTTGGTCAGTTGTTCCTTTCTCCTTTAGCATATAATCTCTACCAGTTTTCATCTGCACGATAGCTTTGCCTTGCCCCCATATCAGGAACGACAGTCCGTTATGCTTCGCCGTCATGTTGACTACCAATGTTGGCCTCGGCAGGGGGAAGTCGGATGACAATAGGACTATGGATGACGATCGGTGCCCAATGTTCAAGAATAGAGTGCCAAGGCCAGATCTATGTGCCCGGCTTCATACCGGTGCCAATAGCACGTACATCTAGCAAATCAAGAAAAAGAATGGAATCACTAGTGGAAATGGCTTTATAATAAAGTTTTAGCCATTGGTATCTCGTATCCACGTTATGATCCGTAGGCTGTTACCATAATGAGGCAAGATCATGCTAGCTTGGCTTTGGTAGTCCGCGGGAAGGAAAGAAGGGGGACTGCGTACGTGGAGCCAGTGAGAAGGGCAAGAGAAGCTCGGATGCGTATTTCAGCCTGATGCCATCAAGCCCAGTAATAGGGCAAGGCGGGGCTCTGCTTAACGGCTGGACCGGAGGTTATCCAATAGTGGCTAGCCGGAAGATGTGGAATGCAATCCGAGTTGTTGATGTTATCAACTAATGTGGGAAATTGGCGCGACTGGCGCGGCGGATGAGCACGCTCTTGCTACGCGCCCTCTAATGATCTGATATGCGCTTTGGGACTCGATAGCGGAGAAGTCGTTGTGTGGATCATACCAAGGACAGTTCAACCATTTTATCCAGCTGAAGTAGGCAGTGTAAAGGAGCGTGCTTGTGTTATCCTTTCTCCATATGAGAAATGAGGCGACAAATGGCTCGAATGAGTTTGAGCAGTGTTCTTTACCACTGCCTCTTCTTACCTATGGCATTTGAGGCAATTGATGAACGCCGCACGGTGTTCTTACCACGTCCCTCCACGCGGCACGGTCGGCATGATTTCAATGGACAGACAATGCGGGGATAGCCTCGCCCGACCTGTGAACTATCATGTTTAGCGTACGGGGGCCACGGCATCGTACCGGCCGGTGGGAATACGGTACTGTAGTCACTCCCCTCTCTCGAGGGTTCTATTTAACATGGTTTACCATAAGTATATGCGCGAGAAATGGTATATATTGGCGCAACACGAAATGCATCTGCACGGCCGACAAATCACCAAGGTCATGGCGTGCTTTGACCCTGTTGACATATCATAATGTGGACAACAAATGGTGGGTATCGAAAGAGTTCACTAATCACGAAAGCGTGATAGGAGAGCGCAAATCTGGAGACTAACGCAGCTAGGACACTTAGAACGAGATTTAGATCCGTACCTATCCAATGGGAATTGCTTCTCGCTCTATGAGATACCCGAGCCTGGTGCATATCACCATGCAATGAGCGAAACGCCAGTATCTATGTGTCCTAGGAATATAATCCCTGTCTGATCAGGCACCACTGCCGCCTGGCTCTAGGCCGGGTCCCCCCCCCCTCCCCGGCCCCTTCACAAGGCCGGAGAGACTTCATAAGCTATATAAGAATGAATAACGCCGTGTTGTTGAAGCCTGAAGCCTTCCCACTTTTCCTTCTGGCCCTACTGCATTACATATTATTCGTCATCTTTTCGTGGCAATGTCTACACCCCAAAGGTCTAGTCCTCCCAATGAAGAACAAGTATGTGAACCATTACCCCTTCTAGAGGCTTTCTTGAAAATCCACTGACTTCGCTCAGCGAATGGTCCAACTGCCTGTCGATCCCCAACGTGGCATAGGGCTTGCAACACTTACTTATACACGTAATGGTCATATAGAAGAAGGTCGAAGATTCTACTTCCAAGACGATCGCACAATCCCTGCTGAGATGGTTCCCCGTCTGAACAGAAGCCAGGAGATCAACAGCCAGGATTGTATATGCCACAACCCCCCAGACCTGACTAAACAACTGATGATGGTGCAGTGAAAGATATCAGCAGCGAATGCTCACTGTCTGATGACGGCGAGTCACAGGAACAGCCCACGGAGACTTGTCATTGTTATCGGGATACTGAGATCGACGAGTCCTCTCACGTCTTTAATGGGGATATGGTTGATGGCATGAAATCCCCAAGGGTGCGGAAACATCATATGCGCGGAGGCTCGGTGAAGGGAAAGAGCAAGTTGGTAAATGGTGACCTTGATAGACATGCCTTTCTTGCTTTTTTCTGTCAAGATTAATACAGCAGTTTCCGTTTTGCCTCCCATGGTAGATCATGATATGTTGGTATTGCTGCCACTGATGCATATAGCTAGTCCTGGGTGACTATATTTCACCTATGGGGTTACATTGTCTATTCCGAGGCGACCATCTGCTATCTGTAGCGACGTACAGCGAATACAAAATACACATGAACCGGGAAGGCATACTAATCCTGTAGTGGATGGACCGGAACCCTACGGATATTAATCCTGTTTCCATTTCTTTATAATCTTCTAAGCGACTTATATATTTGGCAAAGGTATTCCTGGTCCGACTGTTGTCGCGGACGCCTCAGTGCGAGTGTGGCTGCTTTATTGCTTGTGAGAAGCGTGATTCTATACTGTTTCAGCACTAGTAGCATCCTCAACGCGTTTGCCATTGCTGCCAGCTCCCAAAGATAGTTTCTGCTCTGATCTTGCACCAAGCGTGACAGAGAAGGATTTTCAGTTTCGGCTTTCTATACTTGGGCCGCCGCTTCTGGACAACTCCTCCAGATCCTACCACCCCATTCCGTGCGGAGCTGCTCACCGCGATCTAAATAGTGGTATAGTGTCTCCGGATAGCGGTGTCACCGTATATGCTCTTTGATTGTTTCAGTAATCCTAAGCTGAAACTGGGCTAAACTAAATTCAGAAGGGAATGGAATAATGATTCTCCCGAGCGTGGAATTTGTCCCTTGGTATGGAAATATCTAGATTGAGTGGCAAGCTATCTATTATATAATTACGTAGGAATGACTGGAGATTTTGTATTTGGAGGAAAGAATTTTATATAAATCTCAGCTATCCCCGGCCCTTCTTTTGCAAAAAGACTAGAAAATAAGAAATGTGAAATACAAAGAACATTGATTACATGATATAAAATCCTATGACAACGATCTGACTATTCTGATACCCGAGACTCGAGAATGATTGTAGCGTCATGGACTGTATAACTGAAAAAATGAACGATACTCAGTAGGGAGCCACAGCAGATTCTCGCCTCCTAAGGCGACCTATGCTTGAGTGTCTGCTGCTCCCTGCCAGTTGCTGTATCCCAGAGCTTAACCACCTCACGAATTGAACCACAACTTAGTAAGTCGCCACCCCCGTTCATAGTCCAGATCAATGTAATATTTCCAAGGACTCAAAGCCACATGAATAGCCTGACATTCCCAGTCGAAAGCGACTGTCGCGTCCGGAGTACCATTGAGTCTCTTTACCATATCGACAACCAGTATGCACCCAGTAATGATCTCAAAGAAGGAGAGCAAGGAAAGGAAGGCAATCGGTCCTGGATCTGCCCATCGTAGCGTGCTACGAGGCGATAAGCTCGGATCCTTATCTCTCAAGAAACAAGCAATGACCATCATTAAGAGAGGCGAAAGGGCCACTACTGTCAATGCAAGGAACATTAACCCGATAGCGATAAGTGGGTCCGCATTCCGATATGAGGGTTGAAACCCAAAATCAACGAAGAGCCAATTGCGTGAACAGATCTGTGTTGCTGAGCAAGTCGAAGTTCCAGGTGCAGCGTCGACTTGAGACTGCACGCAATCGTAGCTTGGATTCGGCGCACGCATGCCCCAACCAGTAGCCGTACTAAGGGAGGGAAGGTTGATATGGATCACGTACCACGAAGCAATCCACTGGATGACTGCTAGGATGTAAAAGATCCCCCGTGCAATATTTTTCCCACGACGGTTGGTTCCAAAGGCACAAGAAAATGGATGGTATCTGAAGAGGCCGGCATATTTCCAGGGGATTACCCAGCCAACTACGAAGGGTGTGGCAGCGCTCTCTGGCGCGGCAGCCAGTTTACCAAATGACACCCACCACCAAGTGAACGAAACTAGATCATAGCCAATAAAGAGCCAACTGTACCAGTGTACGTCACCGAGCCCTTTGCAAGGCTTGTTTCTCGGGCTGTACAACGCTTTCTGCTGTAACAAAAGCTGAAACAGTGATCCTACTAGAAAGCCAGCACATGTGGCCCAGCTCGTGAGGAGAGTCGGCCACATTGCCGAATCGCGTGGAGTAGACGGAATGACCTTGTAGTCATTGAAGCAGCTCACGGCTTCGCACCAGTCCGAGCTGTTGTCCTCGTTGAATACCACGCTACTGCGGAGGTACCCAAAGCCAGCAATGGTGCTGCTATTCAGAGCGACCCGCATGGCGGTACAGTTTGTCGTGGATCCTGGTGCACTGTAGCATTCCTCGAATCGAGTGTTTTTGTAGAGCGCGTATTCTGGGCTGTCGGACCTGTAGCCGCCAACATTTGGGGATTTCACAGCAAACACTACGGTGAAAGCTATCGCGACTCCCGTGAAGCTGACAATTAGGAAGAAGGCAGTCCCTATAATTCCCCAGATGGCATTTCGCTTCCTCTTTTCGTTCATCTTCTTAGGTATTGAAGGGAATTTGCAATTGGCGACATCACCTGAACAAACATTAGTGGTTACGTACTTTGAGGGGCAGTAGAGAGTGAAGGACATCAACATACGTTCGCCATCAGCTGTGTGATCATACGGGAGTTGGCCATACTCATAGTCCGTTGACCCTGTTCGCAAATTAGCCAGTCGCGGCATGGTGAAGAGGCTGGATGGCTATTTTGGCTTAGAAGCCATAAGTCGGAGTTACGAAGTATATAAAGGATTCATTTTCAAAGTCTGCCACAGTCAGAGTTGAATGGGATGCCCAGCGCGGCCTTGACAGACCAGAATGTGCTATTCATATTTAGTTTGCAGCTCGTATATGCATGCGCCTCATCAACACCTCCGTGGGGCGATGAAGCCCAATAATTAACGCCAAATAAGCCAGGGTCAAGTCGCTGGCGTCCAAACATTTCAGCCGCATGCCATCCGAATGATTGCTTTTGCAGAGACGAACTGCTTGCTCGTGGCACTGCCCACCCGCACCACTTCTCATTGTGGGTGGGTTATCGTGTGGAACAACTATGTATAAGGGTATGGAATGATCAAATCTTACTGGATTGGCCTGCTGTGGTTTCTGTGGGCTTGGCTAGTGGAAATCGTTCAAGAAATGAGAGGTCGCCCCTTCTCAACCAGGGTTGTGCGACTATAAAGCGGTGATCACCTGTTTCTTCACTAGGCTAAACCAACTTAGCTGCTAGCGCGGGCATGTGGCGTGCGGTTTTACGGCCAGAAGTCCACCTGTGTGAGAATCAGGGTGAGATTCTCACCCTTGGTCACCCACTGACCCTCTCAGCTGAGATCTGGTCTCATATTATTGGATTGCTTCGATCCACCTAGAGCACGGTCTCTTGGCATAGCCTTCTGTGGTTGTCAATCATAGGCGTTAATATGATAAACTGGGGAACCCACGGTCTCTGCCGTAACGGGCCGTGCCTTGGGAATAGGGCTTTGTGACGTGTCATGTAGCAAAGGTGCCAATCATCAGGTATCAATAGCCGCTATAAAAAGATACTGTAATCACGGAAGCTACAGTGGTTGGTTGATACAGTTACCTCCCAAGAAGTTCGAACACCCAAATTTTAATAATTAATATTTTGCGGCCCTGACCTAGAGCCGGTTTGGGGTGTGTTTGGGGCCGGTTTCACAGTTAAACCGTACCACTCTAATCTCAATCATAGATTCAGAGGTTAATCTACTGTCTAAAGTAGTCGGCTTTGCTGAGCAAGAAGCAGCCCTGAGCTAGTCCCGTTCCGGAAAGGGCAAGTCGCAAAGTTTCTACACAAGAACCGTTCACGAGTACTACCGTAGACTGTCAGGGAAAGGAAGGCGCAAATGGGGTTAATGTTAATTAAGGTCCGGTTAGTTAAAACGTAGGAAAGACAATCAACCTCCACGGAAATCAACCGATTCGATTCAGCACGATTCCACATATATATATCGCATATATCTGTGCATATCGAGCCGGTAAGGTTCCCTACAACACCCATCTTGGGAGAATGTCGTTCGTAATAACGACTTCGCTGGGAGTGCGATCAATATGACTTGTCATGAGGCTATGCAAAGGAACATGATGTTTACGATGTATGGACGAGAACATCACCATGGCCCTTGCGAAGCGTGTTGTACCAAAACGAATGTAGCTGATGAATGCCACAAGAGCCACTGAAAGTTTGTCGCAACTATCACCTCATTCTGTTATGATCTTTTCCGGAATCCCTTTTCCCTCCGGGACGCTCAGACCATCGTGCTATTCACCAATATGTATTCAATATGCCGTGCTATATGTCATATACAATAGGTAGTGAAAGCGATGCCGGCGATGGCAAGTCCGGGTAGGATGAGAACGAATCTAACTTAAGACCAGGAAATACTACCACAATGACTCAGGTAATGAGACACTACTAAACATAGCTGAGTTATCGAGATAGGCAAGAATTTACCTACAGTTGCTGTTGAAGTTAATATACCACTGAGCCCACCCTCAAGCTTCACAGTCAGCCTGGTGGCTACGGTGTATCCATAACCAAAGGTCCCTCTTCCCCTCTATATAGAGAAAGATTCAATACAGGGGATAGCGTAACCGGGTACTAGAAACGCAATTTGAATTCCAATACAAAGCACAACCATTACCTAGTAATGCTTCATGGTGGATTTCACACCATAGGACTTATATGCATATGCTTTTTTTTCGCTTTACGATACCAGTAGTAGGCTTTGAGGGCAATGTGACGCAACACTGTCCCGTATCATATGGTCATAGGTAAGGAGAACGCACGTCGAGCATCTATTATATAGACTTTTGATACAGTACTCGAAGGAGGTAACCTAAAAGAGCCAAGATAGCTACGGGCTAGTCTACTTCCAAGATTAGACTAGACTCCGACATATGAACTGCATTATTGAGCACGGCGCCTAGATAAATTAACGGAAACGGGCTAGATTTGAAAAGGTGCCAAGGCAAGATGAGAAAAAACGTGGAAGTGGATCTCGTGGCGGACCACGTCGGACTTGAATGACGCCACCACGGAAAAAACCCCATGGTTCCAATACTACGAGGTACTAGTAGGGAGATATGTACTGAGTGGTTTGTGGGTGATGTCCGCATATGTAACTTATATACGGATGTAGAAAACCTAGATCTTGTGCAATTGGACTGAGTACGGGATATAGACAAGCGGTGCCAATAACCCTAGTGAGAATTACTGTTTCACCTGCTCAACACTATTGATGATGCTATATCGCTAACTTGTTACGGATTACCGGAGATTGATCCCGAGGCACAACTGCCGTGATTCGATGAGAAAGACTAGGACCCACAATCTTCTGCCGGTAGTCTACAAACAGTCGCTTATGTACTGATTGATAATGCACACTTGCTCCACTTTCATTTCCATATCCGTGGTCCGAGTGGGCCAAGAATGCCTCTAAACCCTATTCAGCAGAAAATCTCGAGTACCTGAGGGAATTCACATCGGCTAAACGAAAGGAGATGGAAAGGGTCGCGTGGGATCCATCTATCGCAATTAGCATCGTGGATCCTAAAACGTTTACCCGAATGCAGCCTTTGAGTAATAAAAATCGAGGAGACTAATCCACACTGGTGGCTCCACGCCACTCACCTTCATATATAATACCGTCTACAGTCGCTACAGCGTGTTTTGCAGTTCTCATCCCTTGGCATTTGGACTCTTACGTCTATCGTTCAACATGAGGTTCCTTCGCGCAGGGGCTTTGGCAGCCTCACTTTCCGCCGCCTCCGCCTTGAAGAACAACACCTACGACTATATTGTTGTGGGCGGTGGTCCCTCTGGTATTATCACAGCAGAGAGATTCGCCGAAGCGGGGAAGAATGTCCTACTCCTCGAACGAGGTGTTGGTCCCACCGTCAGTACTGGCAACAACGAAACGCTGAGCTGGAACCGTACCTTGACCCCCATCGACGTTCCTGGACTGTCGGCGGATATTGCCAACCTGGACGTCTGGAATCAGTACATGTGTACTGACACCGACGGAACTGCGGCCTGTGTGCTGGGCGGTGGTGTCACCGTCAACTACATGGTCTTTGTCCACCCCCCTGACCATGATTTCGATGATAAGTGGCCCCAGGGATGGAAATGGGAGGATGTCCAGCCCGCCTCTCAGCGTCTGTACCAACGCAATCCCGGAACCACCCAACCTTCTGCCGATGGCAACCGTTACGACCAAGGTCTTTACAAAGTGCTCTCCAAGTTCTTCAACCAGCTGGGTTGGAGGTCAGTCGACATGATTGCAGCTCCGAATGAGAAGCACCAAATCTACAGTTACCCCGCTTGGAACATCGTGAATGAGAAGCGTGCTGGTCCTGTTCGTACCTACCTGCCTTTGGTGAAGGATGCCGACAACTTCACCCTGCGCCTGAACTCTAAGGTCAACCGTCTCGTCAGATCCGGCAGTGAGGTGACTGGCGTTGAGGTTGTTGACGCGGTCACTGGAAAAACAGAAGTGGTCACCCTTGCTCCCCACGGCCGTGTGGTTTTGGCGGCTGGAGCGCTCTCTACCCCCCGGGTGCTCTTCAACTCCGGTATCGGCCCTAAGAAGCAGATCGAGACGGCCAAGAAGAGTGGTGTCGCCGTTCCGCCGCAAGAGGAATGGATCGACCTGCCTGTCGGTGTCGGACTCAAAGACCACCCCATCTTCACCATCAATGTAGACACCGGTGCTGATTTCGGCCTTCTTGACTACGACAGCATTGTCAACGGCTCCGACACTACTGACATTAACCTGTACCGCCAGAACAGCGGAGTCCTCACCCAGGGCAAGCACCGCATGATCTTCTTCACTTCTAACCAGGTCAATGGACACACCCGGTACTACCAGGGATCCTGTGCGCCCGCAGATGAGGGTGTCGTCTCAATCACAGCCTACATGACCCACGGTCTGACTTCTGAGGGCCTCCTCGGTCTGGACGAGAAGGGCAACACCGTGATCGAGCAGTCGCCCTACCTGACTACTGCTGAGGACCGCACCGCCGCAAAGCTCTTCATCGATCAGATGCTGTACGACATTACTGACTCATCCACTGGTTTCAAATTGCAGGGCAACACTAACACCTCTGCCATCCTTGCTTCGCCGTCTGTTGGTGTTCACTATGTCGGCACGGCCAAGATGGGCACTGACGACGGACGCAAGAACGGTACATCCGTGGTCGACACCAACACTAAGGTGTATGGCATGGACAACTTGGTAAGTTGGATTGTAAATTGTTTATCTGTACGTGTTGCTAACTGTTGTAGTATGTTGTTGACGGCAGTATGCACCCTGATCTCCCGACGGGAAACATCCAGGCCACCATCATGGTTGCTGCCGAGCATGCTGCTGCTAAGATTCTTGCCCAGCACTAAGCATGTTTATCGTGTGTATCATTATCTGGCTAGTGGAAGGAACTATTTCACTCTAGATGGAAATAGACGGCTTTTGTTTCATTAGTTAAAGTTGTCTCTGTATTAATAGAACAAAATAGAGCATTTTTTATATTCTGTACATAATTATATCTATACAAAATACTAAATTCTACCTCTGAATGTCTTTTCCTGTTCGTCGGCCATGGTACGAAGGTCCACCATCTCTTCGGTAAGCCGATTCGCTATGGTTGACCGGCACCAATGCCGACGTGGTGTGCTTGCTTTCACCTTCCTCTGCTAAAAGTGGACTTACTATCATAGAACTAAATAATATCTCTAACATACATCCCGGTACTCAAGAATTCCATAATCATTCCTTCGGACCAGCCATACTTAACGGGGAAGGTTTAGTATCCTAGTTACCCTAGTAAACTAGACTAGGGCATCAGCACATCCCGCTAATCATTACTCTCCAACGTTCTTGCACGACATTTTTGCATCATCCACCCAGAACCACAATCCATTCCAGTCCAGTTTCGGGAATGATACCCCATCACCAAGCTCGCCTCCTACTCTTATCACACCAGCCTTGCCCGCAATATCAACCTTTACCGATCTCCATTCATTATTGTCGCTGCCTACCAATCCATTCTCCTTCCAGTTTTCCGACTGGGGTATTGGCGGCATCACAATCTCGAGGTTCATTGGAACATAGGCCGTGGAAATTGGAAAGAGGGGTCTAGAGATTAGTGTGATGGGCTGTAAATCCAATGAAACAAATGGCTCTTCCGGAGTATCAGGGAGTGAGACTTTGATCTGGCGATACGGCGGATGTTGGGCATCGGATGGAATGAATTCGAATTTAGCTAGCTGGAGCAGACATAGTCAGTAAGTCCCAGGAACATAGTTAATCCTGGCACTAAAAAGGTTAGGAGTCCTCACTGTCTTCGGGATATTCCAATTCTTTCGGCCTGAAGCATTCCACACTTTGGATTAGCCTCCTTTACGTAAGCAAATGACACAAGGACACAGGGTTCGCACCATTATAAATTGAGTCTGGCGAGGACACATATATCCTGGTTATTCTGTATCTCTTTACCGATTTGTCTTGGCGGGGGTCTTGGAATACTCCCGGTGCCCACAGGATCTCGTCATATGGCCCTAAACTCGCAAAAACAGTGAACATCCTATTCTTACTCATACGATGGTTGGGAGTGATGTATACCAACAGGAGACTCCATATACCGAACTATCATGCACAGACTGAATCCTCCTTCGAACTTTCCACTCTTTTCAGGATCCGAGAACGGTGCAGATGCTTCCAAATCACCATATGAACCCTGTGGCAGACCGTTTGCTCGGTTGGCTCTTGCAAAGGAGAAGAAGACTTGTGCGCGTATATTTTTCCATGGGGATGGAGCTGGTTTGAATTTTCTTTCCTGCGTGTCTGAGATTTCATGACTCTCGTCCATGATCGTATTTGCCGTAGGCTCGTAGCATAAGAAAAGAATAGTAAGTATATAAGTTGAGTCGAGCCACTGCCTATTTTGTTATCAGTGAGGCATATATAAGCTTAGAGGTGAAGCATTGGACAAATAGAGGTCTTGGGAGAGTTACCCTTCAGTGAGTATCTTTTCATCTACGTGCCCACCTGCAGCCTTTCGACCAGTGACGTGTCAATATATACTCAGTGAGCCATCACGCGCCCGCTTCTGCAAGGGGCAAATCAATCCATTACTTAAGCCGAAAGGAGTTGTCTTCCGTCACCACTGCAGATGCTATGCAGGGCATCTAACCTATGCTTAGACCGCCCACCAATCATATTTCGGGTGGCTGGTCGTTCATCGATCGCGATACTACCTAAGGCTAGGTTTAAAGCCAATGAACCATCTGGATAAAGTACTCTTCTTTATTCACCCCAGCTAGGTCCTCGACGGCCTACCTAATTACTCCACTAGCTTTGTTGACCACCAATAGCAGAGGATAAGACATGACAAATAGGTGACTATGGAAATGGCCCACCGCTGTGCGCTGTACCTAACCCAAACCCGCGCCCCTTTTGGTCTAAGACCCAGAGCGGGTTCTACCTTCTGAGCCTGCCCCCGAAAATTAATGGGTTCGGGTCAGGTACAGCGTGGAACCGTAGTTTTCCGTAGGTCTTAATCTCTCGGGGCCTCGCATCAGGACATAATAACAGCATTGTCCGGAAAATGAGCTTCATTTTAACTGAAGCAATCCAGTGAGTTGTGTATTAGGGCCGACAGTGAATAACTACGTATAGACAGCATGATTCTATAGGTGAGTAGCTTGGGAATACTCCGCTGCTCTCATATCTCCCTTGCAGTCTGCCAATATTGATCTATGAATCCAAAGTAGCTATAGTGTGCACTGGCTTTGATATACGGGTGTTAGAATGTTCTAGAAGAATGAAAACAGAAAAGAAAAAGATGTATGTCGTAGTAAACGGTGACACAGATAATGTACGCAGATTGTACCAGAAGGACACCCATAAGGGTATTATTCTCTCCACGCCGCTTCTGTTGCCGTTGAAGAAAGGGGAGAACACGATTACTGTTGGCGGGTTGTGGAATGGGTTTGATTTTAAGGGGGCTGATTTGGATCGGATTGTGGTTTATCCACCGGAAGGGGTGAAGAAGAGGTGGTTTTGGTAAAGTGGCGAGGATCCATATAGCATCAACTTGTGTGACAGGCTTGCTAGCTATCAGGGCTCTACCTGTTGCACATGGGGCTTACCCTAGGGCTTTTCTGATTAGCTAGTTGTGTTAGATATACTGAGTACATCATTTGTCAATCGTGTGTAGTTTGATTGCATTATCATGTTTCTCTATCCATAAGTGCTTGACTGCCTCCCTCATATTTGTACTTTGGTTCAGCAAGCACCCTCTTCAAGCAGGACCTTAACTACCTCCGTGTGTCTATGACGAGAAGCAAGTTCTGGAAGTGTGCTGCCATCCCAATATTTGCCCCCCGGGTCAGCACCGTTTTCAAGCAGAAGCTGAACTATATCTGCATACCCCCATCTAACAGCAGACATCAGCGGTGTAGCACCGATACTAGATTTGTACTCGAAATCGGCACCCTTTTCAAGTAGCATCCTAACCACACCTTCATGTCCATTTATAACTGCACATCCAAGTGGTGTTTGACCGTCACAATCTCTAGATTCTATATCAGAACCTTTCTCGAGCAACATTTTAACCACATCTCCATGTCCCCCCGCAGCAGCACATCCAAGAGGTGTCCGGCTGTTACCATCCCTCGATTCTATATGAGCACCTCTCTCAAGTAACAGTCTGGCCACACCTTCATATCCATTTCCAGCAGCTGTTCCAATGGCTGTCCAGCTATCTTCACATGAGATATCACAACCTTTCTCAAGCAGCAGCATTACTATATCCTGATGTTCTGCGTTAAAGGCATGTCTTAGTGCTGTTCGGCCCTGACGATCCTTGGATTCTAGGTCACAGCCTTTCTCGATGAGCAGCTTAGCGATATGCCTATGTCCGTATAAAGCAGCCAGTATCAATGGGGTTTCAAAATCACCAGCCTTGCACTCAAGATCGGCACCTTTGTCAAGTAGTACCCCCACAGCTGATTTATATCCCCTCTCTGTATACCACAGTAAAGATGAGCTTCCGGAAAACTTGATGTTATATGTATATAGAGGGCCCATTTGTTCAATGCCATAGACTCGGGAGTGCGTTACTAAAAAAGAAAGGATATCCTTCTCATTCTCTAAACTTTCAATGATGAGAAGGAGTAACTCATCTGGAAGGTCGAGGAGAGGCATTGCAACAGAAACGTGTAAGAGGAAAGCTTTTCAACGATCGTGAATAAAAGTGTTCACTTCAAGGATTGGAAGATAAGCTATGTGCAGGGAAGGTGGAGAGGAAAGAGTTTTCCCTCGGCTCGAATCTTCAATCTCCTGTCTAGATGGGAGCCCTAAGCCAGAGACGGAGAGATCGTCGCCTTGCAGGGACGTGTGGGGCCGTGGGGAAAGTAAGGCAGATGAGGCGCTTAGGCGGCAACAAGAAATAAAGAAAATAGTACATGAGTGCATATAAGATAAACTAGTCAGAAGTACCGACCAGGATGGCAGATCACACAAGTAATGTCCGTTGGCTGTGATGTCCTTGTCAACCCAGGATATTACTACGCTATGTATGCATCCATCATCTCCCAGCACAGCCGAACTAAACGCTAGAGCAGGCAGACAAAGAGAAGAAATCATCCCTGGCTCCTTGAACAGCACTGTTGGTGGTGACAGCGATTTGAGGCCTTTTTTGTCCACTACTAGACTAGCGTCTTGGGATGTCGGTGTTGCATGACTCGACTAGGCTTGCTCTACATCAAAATTTAAATCTTGGTTCTTTGAGATCATCTTACAGTCGGGAAACTCCTGCACATTCTAGTCTTTCCCGCAGACTTTATCCTTCAAATACTCGCTTTGGACTGCATAGGATCGGCCCACGAATGCAGAGGCCATTCAAATTTCTGAAGATACATACCTGAAAACCTTTCTCTAATACTACCGTTCTCGGACCCTTGGCGCCAATCCCGCTTTTCGTATATCGACTTTTAGTCCCATACTAACGTTGCGCTAAAACCACTACACAATACATTATTGGGCAAATTCTGTCCGTAAATCTTATCTGATTATTTGATAGGGACGGAAGTGCAGGCTTGGAGCACTTATTGCTGTGCCGCTCTTGGCTACTGAACAGAGACTGCAGTGCGCTGTAAATCCCTTACATATGTGAACTTCGCCTGTTTGTCCCCTCTTTTACCCATACCACGTCAACCACTAGATTTCAGCCATGCGCGGCGTTCCTCCGATGGCATAGCAAAGGCCGTCGTGCCGAACCAGATTGAACCCGTTAGCAATACTGGGGAGGATACGGAACAGAATGCGGGGGTTGATCGCATCGTGCAAGAGCCCTCCGGGGATGGTGTGAGTATCTCAGACAAGGATTCCGCCTTGTATCAAGGCGGTGTTCAGCGAATGAGAGCATCACTTCCTTATGGTCGAAGAATACGATGTGGCTCATATTCATCCTGTGTGTCTTACCCTCAATTGATGTCGTGTACCAGCCATCTTGTGCGCTCAATGGGACCAAGTCAAATACTTACTGCCATGCAGTGTCTACCTTGTCTCTTTCGTAGACATGCTTCTAGTTCCCATCCAAACCTCACTCAATCCATATATCACGTCGTCATTCCATAAGCACGGTCTACACAGTTGTTAGCATCATGTCCACCATCCTCGGCGGCTCCTCAAAGCTCACTCTGGCCAAAATAATTGACATCTGGGGACGTGTTGAAGGCTTTCTATTTATGCTTCTGATCGTCGTGGTAGGCCTGATAGTGAAGGCTACCTGCAGGAATATCGAGACCTACGTCGTGGCGCACGCACTATATTGGGTGGGACATATTGGTATGATGTATGTGATCGATATCATGCCGGCGGATATGACAACCCTCAAAAGCCGAATGATTATGCTAGGCATCAACGGAACCCCGAGTATCGCGAGCACGCTTGCTGGGCCCAGGATAGCAACTTTATTCTACACCAATCTCGATTTTCGCTGGGCTTTTGGCGCTCTCGCAATCATGATCACCGGTACTTCCATTCCTGTTGTGGGTATCATGCTGTACATGCAGTGAAGGGCCCATAAGGTTGGTACTTAACACCATGCTAACAATAAACCAGCACCTGGAACAGCTACTTCAGTTCCTACCTCCAAGTCATGCACAGACTAGACATAACAACAGCCAACTAAGTCCTCAACGCCTTCTCCCTAACCTCCTACATCTTCAGCCCAATTTTCGGCCTGTAAGATCCTAAGCCCCTCCACCACAAAAGCAACACCTAACAAGACCAGTCAAATCCGTTACACCGGCGAATATAAATGGACCGTGTTCACCAGTATCCGCATCCTCCTCGGCACGGCGCTACTAATCCCCTTCCGCCAACCCACCACCCACGTCGGCATACTAACCATGACCCAAATCCTCGTCGGTCTAGGTACATGCATATTTACCGTCTGCGGTCAACTAGTCACCATGGCGCCCGTCACACACCAAGAGATCGCCATCGTCGTCGCAATCTGGGGCTTGTTCGGCTTGATCAGTGCGGCTGTCGGGTCTGCCATCGCAGGCGGAATTTGAAATAATATCCTCCCCGGTGAACTGTATAAGAGACTCCCAGAGGAGAGTAGGAATATCAGTGCCACTATCTTCATTGATATGGTCATGCAGATGTCGTATGCTGATAGAACGCCAGAGAGGGAGGCTATTGCGGGGGTATGCTTTGTGCCGCTTTGTATTGCGTGCGTTTGGGTCTGGAAGGATATTAATATGAAAAAGTTGGACAGTGAGCAGACGAGGGGGAATGTTTGGTGGTCTGGTGTATTTAGTAGGTAGGGTTAAAATCTTGATATGTCCGAGGTCCATGGCGGTGATAGATCGGAACGTGCGCAAAGGGCAACGGAGGACCTCAGCCAGGACTATTCAAGTGGTTATTTGAAGTCATTTGGGGTGATTGAAGCAAAAAAGAACAAAAAGTTAGTGCATCATCCGTGAATCGAACACGGGCCTCATCGATGGCAACGATGAATTCTACCACTAGACCAATGATGCTTGGCAATGAACCAGTAGGTTAATCTGGCTGATTGATGTTTGATTAATTTTTATTTGACTATATCTCTCTAAAACAAGCTAATTCATTGTCAAAACTATTCAGATCAACCCTACCTACTATAGATATATAGTCGCCGGCAACAAACACCTCGGTCTCTCTCCTGTGGGAAAGGACAAGAATAACAAGATGGAAAACTAAAAAAGCCCGGAAAACTGGAAAAAAGAAAAACCGGTAATAAAACTGATATAGAACGAATATAGAACAGTAAGGCAGTCTCGCTCCCCTGCATGAGCAGCCTCGAAAGTTCGAAAGCTTAAGCAACGTAACTGGTTGATGTAGAGATTATGACGATCACTCTTGTCGATCATTCTCACGATCACCGCCTTTTGGAAAGGGGTTCCTGCTTCAATTAGCGTAGCTATGCGATCTCCCTTCTTCCTTTTCTTCTTCTTCTCTAAATATACTAGAGACAGGCACGTCACTATGATGATGATTAGGGTTATAATGTAAATGGAAAATGTCGGCGTATAGACCTGTGGGACCTCTAATCGGTATTTCCGATCCGGAATGTTTAATCTGGTGGGGAATTCCAGTGCCACCAAATCCAGATATTTCAGGAATCGGTGTAAGTGAGCTGCTAGACCATAGTTTCAAACTACGATCTAATCCTATATCAGGTCGTCCTTGGTTTTCTTCTGGCAGCTTGGACAACTCTACTGGTTTTAATATGTTGCAGTGCATCCCATCCCCAGAACGAGTCCTAGGCATCAGCGGAACGACCTAGACTGTTTTTTACAAGATGGAATACGCCGAGCTTCAAAATGGACTCCCTCTTCGCATTGGGGTCCACCTCTAGAAACCGTGAGTATCACCGCAAAGCCTGGTGGTTGCAGTTTGCAAATGGATTAACCCCAAAACCAGTTGATATTAGGTATGAGCGATCAGCAGCTCGTTACGGGACTCGCCATTATGATCAGTGGTTATGCTCAGATCCAGGATGGCCTTTCAACCTCCCATTGGAATATCATCACTAGTCTGGCCTGGTTTTCCTCAATTATACATATTGCGACTCTGCCGTATCTATCATCGTATTTCGCGAAGAAGAGATGGCTCTGGTACATCCGAGTAACTCTAATGAGTGGACTTGCGATTATGCTGACCATTGGTCTGGCTGCCATGGGCAAGGTCACTGGTTATCTGAAGGATATGTCAATGCCAATCTCTTGCTACTTCAACGCTGGGCCTGACGCCTTAGTAAATAATCCAACACAGGTTTTCATTATGTTAGTCTCTGAAATCTTGGTCCTGGGCGGTCTGGTGACTCGCCTCGTACAGATGTCTCCAACGGCCACGGACGTCTCAAGAAGCCTCTTGAGGTCACTGGGAGATATATGGGTCAAAGGTCTAGTGTGGGCCTGTGCAAGACTAGAGTCTTCCTCAAAGTTCGTGCAAGCTATATTTTTCCCGCTGGTAGCTTTTTCCCTCTCGATGCTTTGCCTTGTGCGATGCCTACTACAGTTTCTAGGTTCTGCTATCTGTGGGGTAAGTTATAATGCTGGCAATTCCAACAAGTGATTCGGCTTTAATTGGGTTTTATTAGTTACTATGGCTGTTATTTTCATTGGTGTGGGGAACTATCCGTCTAAGCCGTGCGCGCGATAACCATGTGTCGGAAGAGAACTCGTGGGCCTTCGGTCAGTTAGTCTCAGTGTTACTTCTTCTTGTTCCTGTCCTTTTGATGGTTGAAGGATATTCAGGTAGTGCCACATTCCCACTGAAGCATAGAATCCTCCAGCCACGACTAATCCTCTTTACCAGAAGTTCTTGAGGTGGACAACGGGCAACCCAACTCAACCAACAACACTATGCAGCTGGGCGAGTATCTGACAACCACGGATCACCCGGGAAATGCCTTGCAAGGCATATCCGCAAACAATCCGTCACTACAAACAAGATGTGATACCATACAGAGCCCAACGGATTCAATATCCTCTCAACTCATCCAGCTCTGTAAGACTGACATTCGAACTACCACCTGGTACCTTAGTATCCTATGCTTCATACCGATTATCATGATCGGAGTCGTCTCCGCAACGATAGCCCTTATCTTCCCCCCGCCTGCTGCTATCCAACTACCAGAAGGAGATATGGATATGAGTACCGACGGGATATTGCTCGATTCTCTTGTAGCGCCCGCGATCTCGGTCTTCATCGCCCTGGCCAGCCTCCTCCCTATACCTTGGTGTTGGGTAATCGACAGTCTCGACGCAGCGCCTTTGTCTCAGCGCCATCGCATGTCAGTCATCAGGCTTGCGATTGACCCAGGCAAGACCTACGTGCGAGCACGCCTCGTTTTCTTTGTTTGTTTTCTTATCATGTCAATAACATGCCCAATCTTCTGGATACAGTATTATATCATCCCGTTGGGGTTGTTCGCTGCTTTGTGGGGCGGTGTCGCTGTACTTTTTGTTTGTTCAGCACTTGCTTTTGGTGTTTTTCACATTGTTCGGCGTGTCTATTATACAAACAATGTTTGAGAGAGTCATTTGACTTAAAACAGGCCACCTTTACTCTACCGTCGGGTTTGGCGTTAAGATAGGTTTGTATCATTCAAGTTTGCTCATATCATACATTGCTTAGATAATGTATTTCATTCTATTCATATGAAGCCATAAAGACCTTCACCCCAATAAGAGGGAACAAACAGATCCTAATATATCAGATCAGGCACAAACACCATCGGTGCAGGCAAGCTCATCGGAGCAGTCATCATGAGAGCTGCACTTGGCACCTACAAACACTCAGTTAATAAGATCAACATACATAAGAAGGAAGATACATACCGGCACAGTGACCCTCCCAAGAACAAGTCACGGCACTGTCAGCAGTGCACTTTCCGTTCTTGCAGGTAAGCTCGTCAGAGCAGTCATTCTCTGAGGAGCAAGTGGCACCTAAAATACCATTGTTAATACATCTAGTCGAGAAACCCAGAAAGAAATGAGAGACATGCCTTCGCAGTGACCTTCCCAAGAGCACGGCACGGCTCCATCAGCTGTGCACTTTCCGTTCTTGCAGACGAGTTCGTCAGAGCAGTCATTCTCTGTAGTGCAGGTGGCACCTATTCATGTCTGAGTTAGCACTTCACAAAGAACCCGGCGACAAAGAGACGTACCCTCGCAATGACCCTCCCAAGCGCAGGTAGGAACAGGAGTGGGGTTAGAAGTGGCGGTGGGCTTAGGGGACGAGCCCAGTCCAGCAGCCTCCTTGATATCATCAATGGTAGTTCCGATCTGGATGTTGTAGACATAGGTATCGATTTGCACTTCTTCGCCACGGTAAGCGCCAAACTTAGGGTCCGCCTGGCCGGGGAACGTGTTGGCCTTCAGTCTGGTGCTGCCGGAGCTGAGGGTCTGCTGCTCGCCATCGAAGTAGAGCTCAACCCATCCGGGGCGGGAGGTGTTGATCACGAGTCCGATGGAGTAGACGGTGTCGGTCTTCAGTTCCTTAGACCACTGGGACACACGCTTCGCGTCACCGGAGGCTTGATACTGGAGGTTCAGTTTACCGCTCTTGAATTCCAGTGAGAGAGGAATGTTAGCACCGCCGTGGCTGTTGGCAGAGTATTCCTTGCTTTTTGCGGTCAGTATTTGAAGTCTAATTTATCTTTGACAGTATAGAAGGAAACTACTTACAATTGCCAGATCATCAAACTTTGTTGAATAGCTCCCAGGGAGAACTTGTAGCCAATGTAATAGGTCTTATCGACCTCAATCTGATTCTTCAAGGAGTGGTACTCGGCACGGATATAGTCCTTCTTGCGGTGGAAGTGCAGCGCAGGAGTGCCCTTTGGATCCTTATCCAACTTGATGTAGAGGTCTTTGGTGTTCTCATTGAGTTTAGTATCCCGCACCGATTCGAGATTGCGGAGACCCAGGATAGAGGGGTTATCGCCGCGAGCCGCAGAGAAGTCAACGAGGCTCTTAGCAAGAGCCGGCTGCAGGGCTGCCAGAACAGTGAAGAGCTTGTACAGCTGCATTGTGGGATGATGCGAGGTCTTCAGTGTTCTACAAGGAGTCTTGAGCGATCATCTCTCTGGGTCCTGGGTAAATTTATATGCATTTCGGCGAAAGTCCCCCTTCGCCGCCGCCCCTAGTAGGGATAGGAAGATCTGAATGCCGAGGCTCTCATAGGATTTCCATTTGCCGGCATACTGGGAATGTGTTCACGATCATCGCTTAGGAACTCAGCCGATGGCCATGTGGATACGTGTGCAGAGTCTGAAAAGGTTTTAAACAGTTATTCTCATGCGTGCCAAGACCGGACCAGTTGGGGCGGTATGCAATGTAACCTCGTATCGTACTGGATCATGGCATGTTCTTTGTCGGGGCCGAGACTGGGCCCAATTAATTCGCCAACAATGCAAGCTTCCAGCCTCTGCAGAATATGAGCTGTCGTTGTCGCCTGTAGGGTAATACGCTATCACCTAACTCCATTGACCAATGGTTACACGTCGTGATAAGCAAATTTTGCGCGTACCTGCATTATGCACACTGAATGCAATGTTTATTTATCCCCCAGCACCACGAGCTCTAAACGTGTTGTTGCTCTCGAACCCTTTTTTTTTCGCATGTGGACCTCGGGGAAATCATTTGATGGGATATTAACTGGATTCGGCAATCGCTATCGCTTCGCGCCGTAGTTCGTCCACTCTCCACTTGAAACTCCACAATGTACCAATTAGCCTTTCATATCGCGCCGTTAGCATTAGCGTCGGGGCGAGACCCCTGAGTAAAGTCCGCTAAATATTGACACCTACCTATTCAGGAATCTCCACAGAGTTCCTATACCAGTCTAACGCAGCGCTACGGCTACACCTGCATGAAGATGTTGCTAGTAGATTCTGATAGTTCTGGAAAATGGTCTGACCCGGTGCACTCCATGGAGTAGAGGTCCTTTTTCTTTGTTCTGCAACAGTTGTGTTACACAACTGTTTTAACCTAACATTAGCCCCTGTCCAAAGGTATCATCCTCAGAAGCTAAGTGTCCCTTAACGTGGCCGGAGATCATATCCGGTGGATCTGGACAAGACTAGCCATGGAACCAATTTTGGGAAGACTAATGAATAATCCCCAACTGTGGAGCCCCCATCGGAAGCGTGCCGAATCGGCAGTGCCGACAGACTAATGGATTCTTAGTATGCAATGGGGAAAACAACTCGAACACTTTCATATGATCCTTCTGCAACTAGTGGTCCGCATGCTTCATTCTCGCAGCATGACAGGACAACCAGGTGAAACAGACCACTTAGCTATTGGAGGCGTTCCAAAGTGCTACCTTCGCGTAGCAGTGGCGAGGGCTCTGGCGAATCAACTGTCGTCAGAGAGTACGTACTATATACGTCCAGGCTCGGTCTCGAAACGGCCGGGAAATTAGACCGTAACACAGGAAACGAACTCTAAGTTATCGGACAAAGGGACGTTCCATACAGGATAACCAATTTCCTACACCTCTGTTCGTCTATAAAACCACCATGGCTCCCATGTCAACAAGCACCTTACGTCTACAACCACAGTCTTGCTTTCCTGTAGAGTACGGACCTAATTCACCATGCCTATCATGAACTTTGCTAGCCGCCTTGCCCTCTCCCTGGCCGTCTGTGGTACGGCCATGGGCCAGAAGGTCAACGGAGCCGACTACAACAAGCCAGACGGAGGCCCCCCAGCCAAGTTCTTCCAGGCTTCGAGCTCCATTCCTGTGGCGGCTATCCAGGCTGCTGCTGCTAAAGCCAGCAAGGTTCCCTCTCATGCTACCTATCCTATCGGCCAGGGTAGTACCAAGTCCACTATCCACAGCGACTGGGCGGGCTTCTCTGAGGTAAGTATCGCCTACCACTTCATGAGCATACAGTGGCTAACGCACTAACCAGGGCGCTGCCTTCTCCTTCATCGCCGACATGGATGTTGATTGCGATGGGCTTAACCATGGCTGCAAGGTAAAGATCAGCCCCTGAGACTCCGTTGAAGTTTCTCTCCATCATGAAAGCGTCTAACAAACGCAGGGCAACCCCGACGGCCAAAAAGAAACTAACTGGGGCGCGCTGTCCGCATATGAGGTGCCCTTCATTGTCATCCCCCAGGAATTCCTGGATGCGAATAAGGGCACACTCAAAGGAAACGCCGTCGCTGCCGTTATTTGGTAAGCCAGTTACCCTCCATGTTCTTATTTCTGGCAGGACCTGCTAACACAGTGCCACCTCCAGCAACGGTAAGATGTTCTACGGTATCTTCGGTGACTCGAACGGAGATACCCCTCAGGTCACTGGTGAAGCCTCCTGGTTAATGGCCAGGACCTGTTTCCCCGAGGAGGACCTGAACGGTAACAAGGGCCACACCGCTGCCGACGTTACTTGTACGTACCTCTATCATTCCTCATGCTTCTACTGCGCGACATACCTCTAACTTCGAAATCAGACATCGTCTTCACCGGCGACAAGGCCGTTCTCCCCAGCAGCGCCCTGAACAAGAACTACATCACCAACTTCGACACCCTCCGCTCGATGGGCGACAGCCTCGTCGGCGCCCTCGCCAAGAACCTCAACCTCGGTGGCGGCGGCGGCAACCCCCCGACCACTCTGACGACAACTAGTATCCCCGAGCCAACAGGCGGCTCCGGCTCCTGCTCCTGGCCGGGCCACTGCGCAGGTGAGGACAACAATAACCCCCCACCCGACTCTTCAGAAGAAAGAGAAGGACAAGACCAAGAAGAAGAATAAACCACTAAACCCAGGATTCAAAAATAAAGGTGCCACATGTTCTTCCAACGACGACTGTTCCGACGAGCTCGCCTGCCAGAACGGAAAATGTGCCTCTGACGGATCGGCAGAGACCTGTTCCTGGGAAGGTCACTGCAAGGGTAAGAGATGAAATCATGCTCATGTTTTTGTTGCTTTACTTTCCTATTGTGGGATTTCGGAGGCTAAAATTTTCTCTCTCTTTCTTTTCTTTTCTTCAGGTGCTACTTGCTCAAGCAATGACGATTGCTCCGATGAGCTTGCTTGCATCAGCGGTGTTTGCTCTGTTGATAACGGGGCTAAACCTTGCGAATGGGAGGGCCATTGTGAGGGTATGTGACTTGTTGTGGCTTAACGTATCTTAGCCTTTGTGGGTAAACATTTAACTAAACTACTTTTCTTGGAAATTACAGGTGCCTCATGCTCTAGTCACGATGATTGCGATGGTGAGCTCGCGTGCAAGGGCGGAAAGTGCAGCGCTTAAGAAAGGGATATACGATCTTTCGGGCTGGGTGTTACACGTGTGATGGAATGGGGATAGGTAAGTTGTTGTGGTGGAACTTAATATGCTATATATAGACATGGAGGTGGATGTGGAGATGGTGATGGAAATGGGGAAGGATATGCAGATAAAGGGTTGCATTACATGATACCCCAGGAGGTACAGAAGCTCGCTCAGAGCGAAACCAGGGTTCGCCGACGGCCGGTTGCCGGTTGCCAGTGTGTACAGCTGTATGATATGTATATATAGCATGATTGGGGATCCTATCTTTGTGGCTGAGTATATATTATGAAATATGAGATGTTCCATCAACTCCATGTTCCGTTTGCTGGCCCGAAGTACCCGATCTCTGGCATTGGCTTATATGGCACGCCGTCGGCGTCAGCGGTGTTCTGGTATACAGTGTTTCCCCACCAGTTGGGGAATACGGCGCCTGGGTAGGATATGCAGAAGAAGATGACTATTCCGCTGAGCGCGAGGCCTGTGTCGAGGGCTGCGGCGAGGATGTAGTTGTATTTGGTCCACCAGGCGAAGAAGCGGCGTTTGATAAAGTGGTTGAAGATGAAGTTTACGAGGGCCCAGCTGGAGTAGTTTATTCCCGTTGCTGTACGAGTTAGTAAGCTTTGACAGTGGTGTGGGAAGAAAGACGAGCTAACCTGGAGGAACATTAGCCGTTCCTGTGAAGATAAGAGGCCAACTGACGTATTTCCAGAACTCTTTCTTGGTGATTTTGTACAAAGCATATGTGACTAGTGGGGCAATAGCGCCGATCCAAAAGAAGTGGAGCAACGAAGAGTAGATCTGCCCGACCGAGTAGAGACGCCGAGGGCCGACGAGGCCCCATATAACCGAGGACGAGTAGACCGTCCTACCATTCGGGCAGGAGAAACCATCTGGTTGGTCTTCGGAACAAATATCTGATATGTGGCCCAGCATCCAGATAGTAACACCAGCCTGTGTCAGGGCGCCGAGAATGGTAGCTAGGCCCTGGGCTAAAAAGAGGCTTCGTGGGGGGATCTTGAGGTAATGGCCGAGTTTCATGTCCATGGCGAAGTAGATACCCTGGCCGACGACGTCTGTGCTAAGAATTTTAAAGATCATGTTAGCGAGGGGTTTGCCCTCGAACATGTAGCCGCCGATGAATTCGGCTAGAACGTTCAGTTGGTTTGCGTTGACGTTGGTGATTCCCTGGACAATGCCGCAGGGTATCATGTATATGGCGGGAATGGCGAGGGCTAGGAAAATGCCATAGACGGGGAGTTTGGTTTTGTACACCTCAACCATGGCGATGGAGATGGCGGTCATAGCGACAATGATGGCAGCGTACCAGTACCATGGGGTCTTCTTGTATGATTTCATCAGTCGCGCATGGACGTCGAGTCTATTTTTTCCTCGGAATGCAGCCCAGATATCTTTGTGGTGCCAGACGCCGATGTGAGTGAGCACACCAGTGATCGAGGCGAAGGACAAGCCGTAGACGAAAGCAAATGTGGCTCCCAGGTACGGTGGAGAATAGCTTTTGTACGCCTCAAGGTCCAATGTGCTCTGTGGGCTGATCACGCGAGCTGTGTCATAAACGGCGCCGGTTCTGTCGTACACGTCGCTGGTCATCAGAGGGAGATATGCTGTGAACCATGTGTTCGTATAAAAGATCCCCGGAACCACGATCCAGAAGAAAGCTGCAAACCCGGCAAATACATTTACAGCCGCCCACGACGGGGAGAGAAGCGGGTTTGTATTGTACGCGACCTGACTCCAGTCGAAGGTAATAGGGCTCAGTCCTAGGCCGGTTTGCATACCAAATAATTGGTTCACCACAGCATTGCGCGGCGCGATCCAGCAGATCCAGGTAAAATAGGATAGCGCGGTGAACATCAGTCCTGGGAAGAAATACCATATGAAGCCACCGGCCGTCACATATAGGAAGAATCGTAAGCGGGATATTTTCCAGCCATTGGCAACTGAATTTGCTCGTGAATGGAGTGTCTCCAACATGGCGCAGTTGGACAATACCTGGGGCCAGATGATGCCAGCTGGCTCGACAAGCCAGGGCGCAGCCAGCCCGGCAACACCGAACCCCAGAAGTTGTGCGCAAAGAACGACCAGAACAGAAAATCCTGCCTTGAGACCGAAGTTGTAGAACTTGGGACTTGCTGCCTGGATAATGTTGGTTGAGTCTGCGCTTCCGTACCCGAACGAGACATTGCTCATGATCACAATCATTGCATGCTCCTTGATATTGAAATGGTGGTCTGGGTTAAGGCAAAATGATCCAAGAGGGCCAAGGTTGATTGTTACCACGGGCAGCACCTTGGCAAGGAAAACGCCACATGGATAGGCAAGCAACTCTGCAACCAACGAGACAATATGCACGGAGGGATATCGCAGGGAGAAAAATTGATTAATACCGGATCCGAGAATCGTGAACACAATACCGAGAAACCACATGCGCACAGTATTAACCGGCAGGTCTGGATCGTCGGTTTCGGGTACGACAGCTCGAACTATATTGCGTTGTTAGCAAAAGGCAGTTGAGCACTATGGCGATACGCACCCTCAGGAAATGGTGACCGTTCAGATTCATAGTCGTATTCGACTTTTTCGTCGATGTCTTCTGGTAGTTCGTCTAGATGACCCTGCTCTACTTCCACATTCGTAGTGAATTGCGACTTGGCTGTCTTATCGCTTTGCTCCTCTGTGGAAGCCATATCGTTGGTTTCGTCGCTCAATGTCCGCGCGGCTGCGGATTAGTAGAAAAGGAGCCACGCATGGAAGCCAGCATGATCTCGGCCAGGTTATAAGCATTTTGACCGGAAGCTTGAAGTGCTTATCACGGAAGGATTAAAATTGTTTAGGAGTCTCTAGTGATTCTCCTAGTGCTCAGACTAGATAAGAAGCCGCCGCGTCGCTTGTCCTACTGGTAGATAACAGAGATAGAACGACTTGGATGGCGCGCGACAGACTCATTTCCCCGCAGGCCTACTGATAAGCCCGTTCGGGGATATATGAAACCTTTCCTAAAAGGGGAAAAATACGCCGGGTATCTCCGGTATCTTATCACGGGACTACTGTAGCCCTACTGTTTTTCTCCAAGTTATGGCATTTCCTTCTCGAATCCATATGGTGATTGGTACGTTATAGAGCCTTACGGAGCTATTGTTGCAACTTTGAATACACTGCTGTCGATCAGAAGAATAAGCGATACTCGCATCGAATGCCAAGTGTGCGGGGAAGAACTTGACAGCCAATGGAATGCCATTCGGGATTGCCGACAGCCTCGTCATTGCGAACCCAATATGCGTGCTCGGCTATCTCACGTTTATTAGGTACGGATTTAGCCTGAGTACTTTGCGGAGAATTACAAGGTTGTCAGTTCCTGGTTCGATCATGCTTGTCTCAATCGCTTTCAAAATATCATATTCGATGGCAGTTTGCGGCAATCACAGACTGCAACCGTTATAGTTTCGCCAAGTGGGCTCTTCCCAAGTCTCCCTTCTTCAATCTTCTTGTTCTTCCGTTTTGCGGGTAGAATGAGTATAAGATGGAAGAGGAATCAAAGGGAGAGCGGGGAACTAAAGCGGGGTATCTGTAAGACTGTGACTTTGGGACATGGTATACTATAGTACATTCTTTGCAAAAGCCACTAATCTGGTGAGATATAGAAGTCGGGCTCATTGTAATGTGGGGATCCGATTTATATTGGTATTAGAACTAGAAATAAGGTTATTCATCCATGCCAGATGAACAAATGAGATCTAGCTGTGCGGTACTTATCCATCTGCATGGCTGTTCCAGCCCGCACTTGATGATTCCTTGTAGCCTGCAACGTTGGGGAGTAACTTATGCACCTGTGGTTTCTGTTAGGACAAATAATGTGAAGTTCCTAGTACAAATTGCAGATGAATTGTCATTCAGTAGATTAGCCTGAGGCTCTGACCACTTAAGGTGTTTGGTGATGAATACTGCACTTGACAAATATATATTGTACCCGTCACCACCTAACAAGTTCACAACTTCACGAATATAATGCTTGTAGTGGCAATTGGAATTGATCAAATAAGGGATACGAAGCTGAAGCACAGAAAAAGAATAAGGAAAACAAGAAATAGAAGGTACAGTGAGGTTTGTGTACACAGGATTTAATTCGAGCTCACATCTCCGTATCTTGCAAGTTTAGATTTCTGCAACCATGAGAAGAACTATGTTTTAGTATGTTTTACTTGTTAAGTAAAAAGCAAACACCAAGTAGCTCCTATGGCTCAGTTGGTAGAGCGCATGACTAGTAATCATGAGGTCCGCGGTTCAAATCCGCGTGGGAGCATTTGAAGCATATCTCTTTTGTTTTTGCGCTCACTACCTCTTCTCTTATTCTGCACCGTGGTCACCAGACTCATAGTAAAATGAAATGACTACAATATGTGTTCTTATTTGATAATATCAAATTATCACCCTGGGACTCTAGTGGCGTGGTTGATGGCGTTGTGCGTCTGGCCGGGGTCAGGGCGACTAGTGACGGAGGAGACCAACAATGCGCCGAAGAATGGTCCTTCAGTAATTGTAGAGATACGACAGGAAGGAGGGGCAGAGATACACAAATGCGGCGAAATTTACATCCTGTTACTGAGGTATTTGACGAACTTTATGTTGGTATTCGCGGTTAACCGGTCTTCCTCGTCCATCTAAAATCTCGACAACATACTCCTCGATGTCATCGACTAGGACAGGCGGAAGTTGATAATCCGCCTGTTGTTGACTAGGGAACGGATTCTCACCTGCGGGCCGCAAGAGGGATATGTGAATGGTATTGTGAATATTTGGGAGAGTATTGAGTCCCTAAGAATAAGAGCGTATGACCTCTGTTACAGTGAATGTGGCATGTTGAGCTGCCACAGCTGCAAAGCGACGCAGCAGGAAGAGGATTCACGGTCAATCAAGCATATGACAAGCCATATTTTGATCCGTTAATTATTTTTAATTTTTCTTAAACTTTAATTGTATATCAGGTGTCAGGTGATCACCAACAGTATTACGAAGGGCGAAGTGCAAAGTGCTCGTTTTCCACTATTTCGACTTTCTGGCCACTCTTCCATGTACTTTTAGAGACCCCCAGATTCAGGAAATCCACAAGATATGCTTACGAACCCAAAGTACTACTTCACTAGCGTGGTTCAAGAATGGTAAGTCGATCCTAACTTTTTCTTCGTTTTTACTGGTGTCCAACGAACCAAATAGGATCCACGTCAACCATTATCGATCCGTTTCATGTACGGCTCTGCTTTAGCTGTACAGGGGTTCGACGCATTCGCTTTTATAATGACTTCATCGATTGTCATTCCCAAACAATCAGAGCTAGCCCACCCGTTGACTAGATTCTGGATGCGGGTGACGGGCGTCTCGTTTCTGCCCTTTGTGTTGAATTGCTGGTGGTTGAGAAAGCATCATATCCGTCACTCTAGGGTCGGATTTATAGTTGGATCCTGCTTCTTTCTTCACAATGCAGGGCTGGCAGCGCTCTATATATGGAGTGCGATCGAAGCCGGTGAATATACGATCCAGCCTCTTTGGTACGCTGCGGGGTGGCGGGGTGTCTGGGCCACATGGTCCATGTGGGGTTTATTAGCAGCCTAGGAGAATCCAGATGTGAACATGATCAGATGGTCTATGGGTAGATGTAAATCAGAATCCTGGAGCTGAATGTGAGGGTTATACGGCTCTTAAGAAGGAGCTAGATGCGCAAGTTCGCCCAGATATATATATATATATATATATGTCAATCACAGAGTGTCACAAATCAGGATAAGCATCCTCAAAGATTATGTTGTGTTATGGAGTACTAGACACCACATGTCCTCTGTTTACCCATTGGTCCACCGTCTACTTTGGCCTGTCCTCGCTTGAAGGCATGCCACTTATGTGCCGGTACGACTTCCCAGCTTGTGCTGTGCCATGTAAGGTTTGAGGAAGCATGATATGTTAGATGACGGGTACAATTGACAGCACGCTAGCCAAAGCCCAGCAGCAGCCTGTGGAGAATAGGGCTTCCCAATCTTGATAGGAGAATATAGAACGTGGTGAGAAAATTGTGCCATTGAGCTTGTAGATTATTCCAAACATCCTAATGAAACCTCCCCTCTAACCATTGTGTCAATGACCCAGCAAATAGGCATGTATTATCTACATCTCCAAGTCTCAAGTCAACCTTAAAAGTCCACATACCGCTCCTCAAAAACATTGTAAGAATCTGGAAATCTAGTAAAATTTCACTGGAGCCGCTACTAGGTATATAGTCAACTTGAACTCCATAGGTATCGCGAATAGTAAGGTGGGCTAGTGGACCAAAGGGTGTAGTCTTTAACGGCTCTGTATAAGATATTTCCTCATCGTGACTACCATCTGCGTAGATAGCAGAGAGGCTCACAGTAAAGGTCGCATTGACGAGGCCCTCGTCAGAAAGTTCCAGCCCCTTCTTTTTAGATTCAGGCAGATGACCGCGCAGGTAGACGAAGAAGATATGGTCACTTTATCAGAATATTAAAATATTATTATCAAGCTGCACTTCAAGGAGAGAAGGGACCTTACGCGATAATAGGCGTCGGGGCAATCTCGAGGAACTCAACGGAGAATATCTGGTCTTCCTTTAGCACGATGTCGTATACGGCATTGTTGTGGCGGGGGATCTTGTCTTGTTGGGCCATAATATTCTCACTGATAAGCACTTCTTGCTGTATCTTAGCAAGAACAGCTAGGGAAGCGGTGTAAAGAGAGAAGAATTGCGGGAGAATTGATTTCATCACGTGGTAGTTGTGTGGGAGGTCCGAGACTCTGAGGAGTGTTGGCTTTATGTAGGGTACCAGTTGGGAATCCTCCGGTATAAGCAATTAATTTAATAGATTTTTTTTTGTTTCTCATACAAAATTCCTTACTATTCCGATACAGGGAAATTTCTTTATTTTAGTGGCCCCCTATCAAAATTACTTACAATGAATTAAAGTGGATCCTTGTTAATTATTTATATACTTTGTAATTTTAACATACCATATTAGTATTTTGAATCTCCCGAACTCCAACAACACCCCGCTTTATGTCAAATGATTGACTCGAAACCCTCCCGATAGCCGCCCTAAACTAGCGCCGGAACCACAGCGATGCAAACGCTCTGGAATCCGGATCGCCCTTCTTTTTATATCTTGCTAGTACTCTCTGGTAAAACTATATAATTCACTAATCTTATAGGGTTTATTAGCCTTTCTCTGCCTTTTCTCCTTAGATAGTACTGAGCCGTTTTCATATAACATATATAATTTTCTGTATAGAATCACACTTGAAGCCGTTTCTTAAGAGCGAGATTCTCGAAGGAGAAAATAAAAAGATGAGGAACAACCAGGCAGAGCGCCTTTATTTAACTTCACAAAAATTCCATCGCAATATCCAGCGCACCCACTCACTCACCCGCTATCAGGACAGCATCTCCTAAATCACCTATACTCACACTGCGACTTAGCAACACTCGTCCATAAAGCAGCAACTTCCAACGGGCTTATTTCCAGTCGGCCGCGTTTAATAGGTGGCTTAAGTACGGCTGAGCGGACAGGAAGCCCTGTTCTCCACACCGTATAGTTGTATATACTGGTTTACTATAGAGTTGAATATATAATATTTACTTTTGTTATAATACACGATATCTACTTAGCTCTAATATTAGGATTAACTCTATATAGTAGTGCCTGTATTTGTATTGTGTCTTACAGTACCCCAAATGTCACACGATATTCCGTGGCATCATTGTTGTTTACTTCAACCGTGGAACCTGACGGAAGTTTCCCAGCGGCAAGCACTAATGTATTCGGAGATTGTTTCCGCAGCTCTTACTTAACCTTTCGTTACCTAATCGGAGTATCTGGGTGCTACGTCAATGACTCTCATCTACGATCGGTCGATCAGACCCGAAGGACCGATGGACTGAAAAGAAAAGTCATAGTTCTGGCAAGTCTAAAGGTAGAGGAAGATATAAATTTCTCGTATTTCTTCTCTAGACCGGTTCTTCAGTTAATAGGCTATTCATACTCAAGAAAACTATTCAACCCCTAAGTCTTCAGCCTTTTAGAATATCTGTCACATACTTGTGCTACACTGGCGAACACTTAACCATGCCTTTCTACTCTATTGCTATTTATCGTGGCAAGGAGGATAAATATGACGGGGATGCGGGGTACAATCTTATTACTACCCCTGACCGAGAGACAGCGGACCTGTTCTACCGCTTGCTACAAACATACCCGGACATCGATACCAAAAACAAATATCATTTTTTTTAATCTGCAACGTCACTCAGCACAGATGTGGACGTTCCAAACCGCCTGCTGCAGAGATGACCTGAGAGAGCTCGTCAGAGCCATGGCTGCACGCCAGTTTAGCATCCCCGATGAAAGGTTCAGAGACCTTGTTCAAAAAGTTGCTATTCACCATTATAACAGTAATCGCTGGTTTGATAACACCTACATTCCTATCATAGCCCATATCGACTTAGCAGATCATATCAGCGGTGGGGAATTCTTTATTCGTCGCAAATACCATCCCAGCCAGTTTTGGTATCTGGATAACGACTGGATCAGAATCTCCGAGACTCAAAGCACTAAATTTCGGTTAGAGCTTGTTAACAACAGCTCTGCGCCAAAGGACGCTCTACTGATCGGATCAGACGAAGTGCGCATAGTAGCACTGAATCCCTCCTCCACAAATACTATCGGATCCTATTCTATCCACAATGGAGCATTGGGATGTAAAGGAGATAATGAGACGCTCAAATTTACTGCCTTTCGGAATCAATTTAACCTTGGCTTAGGTACAAGTGCAGCTCCAACTTCTGTTGGTGGGCTCTCTGGTATAGTTTCTTCCTGGTGAGTAATGCAGTCATCGCTGTGTAATCTATTGTTTGAAACTATAAACGCAAGGATACACGTATACCATTAATACAACCTTCAACTGCTACAACTCATTTTCGTCCAAGCTAGAATAAAAATACTGTTTTCTAGGAGCGGGTAGTTAACGACCGAAACCACCGGTCCGGGTGGAGTGCTACATCTGTCAGTCGGCATTAGATCCATACTTCAGGTAACCTAAAACTGACCCTACAGCCAAGTATCAATACTTTCCGGTCTTTGACATCATTGACTAGAATATATGATGCATGCGGAAGCAATGATTATTACACTATTATCACGACTTTTTTTATTGCTTGTAGATACCAAAATAAGGCGACTTACTACCAGTATATGTATCAAGAACTTTCGGTATCACTCTGTCTCAGATCTATTCTACAACAAGCATTCTCCTTTGAACCTCTTTAGCTATCTTTGGATAGTCTCTATTAAAATGCGTGACTCTATTATTTGGGCCTCTCTGGCCTATCTACTATGTTTCGATCGTCAAGCCTCGGCAGATTGTGCTAGTGACTAGAGTCGCCTCTGCCCAGGTAATAACCTGGCCAAAGAAAGTTGGAACTGGGTTTTACACGGTTTCTTGTGCCAGGACACGGGAAGCCCTGTTTTCCACACCCTATGGTTGTATGTACCGGTCTATTATAGAGCTATATATATAACATTTGCTTTTTTATAATACACAATATCCTCCTAGCCCTGCTATCAGGATTAACTCTATATAGTAGTTCCTGTATTTATATCATGTCTCACGGTACCCCAAATATACAGTGATAACCAGTCAGGCTGCTTCAACGTATATCACATTACATCGTGCACCCGGACTTTCTTTCAGTGTCAGTAGAGAAGGTAACATTAGGCTTTAATAACATCTTATACTCCTGAGATGTGATCCACATATAAGCTACCTGAACTTTAGTGATATTTCAAGATGTACTCTCATACCTTTCTCAGTTGGCACTTCTGAACGATGCTACATACCATAAGTGTAACGCCCATTGTAACCCAGTTCCGAAACCATCCCCTTCATATAACGCTATTCTGTAACACTCAAATCCTCCCAGCGTACACATACCCTCAATCATCTCGCGCGGACTGCAATAGAGCATTCAACAAGACCTGCATGTCATGTCCCCGATAGGCGACATAGACGGTTTTCCATATAGCCCGAAACTGCTTACGATCAAGCTTGAGCTTTCCGCCCTGCAGAGTATCGCGGAGGGATTCCGGTAGCGAAACAAAATGCAAAACCCTTTTTTGACTAGTACTCAACCAAAACAAGGTTAGGTCCTCGAGTAAAGGGAACTGATATAGTTGAACAAGCAAGGGGATCCAGGTGCCGCCTTTCAGTTGAAGGCGCTCCAGCTTCAGGCATCGCAGGGTGCGGCATGTAAAGCGAAGAAGTGTTAGAAGCTCATCCCATTCCATCTCGGATGCTTCGGTAAGGGTGAGCTCTCGCAATTCGGAAAGTACCACTGGTCCGGATACTAGACGGGTCGTAATTATCTGTGCGTCGGGGGTGTAGTCAAAGCTAATCTCTAGCGTCTTGAGCCTTGGAGCAAGAGCGATGACACTGGCTACCCATTCTCCGATGTTGCCAGGAACGAAGTTGTGGTGGAACTTTAGCTTCTCAACGTGTGCCCAGCTGTTGATAAAGGTCGGGTCTTGGAGGATGTCAAACTGAAGGCAGCGTGGATCGACATCATTGAAGGCAAATCCGCTACTGCTCGGATGGGCGTACACAGAAAAGGATCTCACAGGGATGCCGGTCTCCGCAATGATGTCCATGATCATGGTTATACCGTCACTGGGACCTAATCGAGAATGTTCCGATGAATCATTCCATCCATAGTCGAGATGGACAGTGAACGACCTGCAGTTGGGAAATGAGAGTAGTACCTCCCGCAACCAGCGAGCCCCTGGTGATTGTTCGACCTCCAGCTGACCCGAATTATGTCTCTTCCATTGAAACCCCAAGCCCATGCGGCTATTAAAAACCCCTCTGATGAGTAGATGGTGTACATGATCCTTTAAACGATTGTCTCCCGCCAGCTTCAAAAGTCGGTCTAAACTTATGAAGCCGAGGTCTGTACGTATAGTATGAAGCACGGCGCGTCCAAAGTAATGCAATGACTTTTCGTAGAGATGCGCGCAAGTCAGTCGCAAGGCGCATAAATATTCGATTCCAGTGCCTCCAGCACCCAGAAAAGCGACGATGTTTTCGACTAGCTCTTCCGGCAACTTGCACAGTGGGTTAGTCTCATTTTCTCGAGACGCTCTCTAAAGATCAGCAAGGTAACTCGTTCTATAGATATTGGATAGGTAAATTACCTCGATTAAGCGAATACGTCATTTTAGCGGTGTGTATCGGTGTGGAAACAGAATGATGTCCCGCGAAGAGAGATATGGAAATGGTGCAGGGTAAACATAGCCAAGAAATTTCCCTCACTAGAAGGTCTTTTCCAGTTCACAGACAGTGTTCCACATGCTAGTCTCCTTGTTCACTTTTGCTATGTTAGAACGCTTTGTTCCTGCACAGAGTCCTATCGGGATCCTAGCGCTTGGGCATGATTTTCATTATATGGAGGGTGCAATGTAAGTACTTTATGCTTCATCTTACCAAGTCCAGTTGACTATGTGGCTTGCACTAAAATACAATGACGTAAAGTGTGACGGTTTCAATGCAGTGCTGGTGCTATTAAAAGATTCACGACACTGCTACAACGTCATATCTTGGCTGTCATGGAAACACTGGCCAAGCGAAATCTATTGGTTCTAGACAGCTTACTGACATGCGTCCAAGCGCATGATGGCTGCCCTTATAAACTTACACATATACCACACCTATTGAAAACCCATCAGTCTGTATTGTGTATTTTCTTTGACTTCTATGCAAGTTTAACATCCGATACAATTACCAAGAACATTTTAAGAGTCATTCGTAAAGTATACTGAATACATTGTTATACTATGCTTGTAAAAATATCTTTTTCGCTCGTACCTAATTCTTTGGTAATGAGCATAGGGATCTTGGGGTCTCGCAAACCCAACCACTACTCAAGGTGACCTGTTAAGTATGTTAAGTTCGGTGTTATAGATTGTAGGACTATGAAAGAGATATCTGAGAACCCCAGGGAAAGGTAATTAACGTTTTATATTAGTTTAATAAATTATTTAACTATTATTCATTTTTATTAATAAACATGTGAGATGAATGAATGCTCTTTCCGATGGTCAGTAAATCAACAAGGATACAAGAAGCCGAGCAAATTTTTCAAGGGTCATACATGTCTGAGCCCTTATGTTCTGGAGGAGTAAGCGAGATCTTGGTCCCTTAGCCTCATTAGGTGATGCCTCATTTGAGTAAAGTAACGCTTCGGAAGGAAATCTACTGATCACTAATCTATTAACGATCACCTCACATAGCAGCCGCATATCCTCATGGCATATATTTTGGTTCTATGCCCATGCTGTTCAAGAGCTTGGGATGGATCTGTAAGAAACACCATCCCGGTAGGTTGATAACTACAATGATATAATGGGTGAGTTCGTAGCTCGTATCATTAATGCGGATAGTCTTTTGGCAGATACGTAGCGACAAGCGGTCCTGAATAAAATATTGGATATCTTTCAGCAGTGCGAGTGAGCTATGTGGAAGTTAGACGACAACGTTCACAATGAAGGGTACCACTCTAGCGCCTGTATGTACAAGAGGGGGATCATCCCCTTAACAAAGATGGTCAGCAAGCGATGGAGTAAATCATACGAGCTATTGCCTAATAATTCGTCTTTATCGAATGGTGGCAAATTTCCATAGCCTGCAATCAATTAGCGCTGTAAGCAGATGGAGTATCCAAATGGTGGTAGCGGTAATGCGGGTTCCATAGTGGAAGCCCTGATCAGCCTTGCCTTATCGCAAACGTAACACGAAAGGATTAGCAGGTATACCTTCACTTTGACAGCTTCTAGTATATGTAGACTAATCGGATCCTAGGAACTCACCCGAAGCCAGTTGGACTTAGCGACTAGGAGATGTCAATTGCTCGCTGGTAAGTAAAGTGGAACCTGAGACATAGATGCCAGTATACCCTGAAGCAAAGTAAGTGATCGCTGATAGTGACTCCCACCCAGCATGCATACAGAAATGGACTGTCAATAAACTGTCGAGTGAACCGCTTCTGTGGATCAGGTTGTGATGTAACCATTCGTGGACGAAAAAGAAGATTTCGGCATCTGACCAGTGCTCCACATTTATGCAGGATATAAACAGGAACCCCCGACTATCAATTAACGCGTCGTGCATGACTGGCTCATACTGCAGGCATAACTTGGTATTATTATTGATCGACAACTTGGCATGTCGTACTGCATGTTCATTACTCACATGACTACCGCGGGCGAGTATTCCTGGAAATGGTGATGCGACATTCATCCCTGCTAGTGCCGCTGGAGCTCCAATGCCTATTAGATCTATTCGTTGTACGCTATACGGCGGCCCCACCGAGCTAGGGTCGTCGCTGTGACATCTAGCGGCGCTATTCGGTTGAAGGCGAAGTGGAGAAGCTGCAAAATATTTGTGAGAAGGGTTGCATCGTTCATGGATAGCGGGCGCCGAAATGCCAAAAACTGGAAAGTCCTCCAAAATAACATTGTTACTATTGGTCCACGCTGTGTGTGAGACAGGCTAGTATGTCGTAGATCTGGCTTAGCTTTTAGCTTCGGCCGAGTACTAATGCGGTCAAATAGCTTTTATTTACCTCTGCAAGCTCAGATCCTATGCGAGAATTACTACCACCCGCCCCTCGCGCAAATCAAATACAGTAAAACCTGTATATAGGCAAGGGTTTGAGTTGACTGCCTAAATTGCTTATATCGAGATATTGCTTATATCAAAATCACTATAAAAATCCTCGAAAATTTATATGTAGAGTATAGTAATATAGTATTATATAGTATTCCTGGTAGATTCCCTTAGTATTAAGGCTTAGGGGAAGGCAGAGTAAAAGAATCTTTATAATTATATATATTTTTGTTATTGTTAGGTAGTGGTGGTTAAAAGCTCTATATAGCCCGAGAGGTGTATACATAACTTTATATTATTCTAGTAATTTTTTTAATTGGTTCCTTAGACCTATAATATCTCGTTATAAAGAACTTTGTATGGGAGGGCGAGCAGTTTACTAAAAGTTCCCTGTATTAAGGTTTTCTGCAATTTTATATAGGAAACGATAGGAGACAGCCTGGTAGATTGCTTATATCGGGTATATTCCCTATATCGGAGTTTCTTATATACAGGTTTTACTGTATAGTGATACTGGATTAGGGTTAGTGCAGCGGCTGAGCCTTCTCAGTTCCGTTCTTATGGCATTAGCGGAGTGTGTGGCGTCGGTGACACAGATCAGCGATGCTAGGCTTTTAGCGTACGATGCGACGGAGCTTTTATTCATCTCATATGTGGAGAACCTGGGAAATGGGACTTATTAGGACTACCATTGGAGTATAGTGGTGCGCAGTAAGGACTTTTAGCGTGTGCTGGAAACCTATAATACCCACATTTTATAGTACTTCTCCTACATGGCATCCTTGTTTAGATAGTGTCTAAAATTTGGGGTAAGAGATTATCTGGTGCCTTACACTAAAGATTTAGCACCGTGGAGCTGTGAGCCATATGACACGGTGTAACTCCCACAGGCCCAACTCATGGAGATAAGTAGACTGAGTATCTGCTGAGTTCACGACACTAGGTCCAACCTGTCTTTACTTACCATGAACATAGAGGCTGTTTTGATATATATCTCGACCCATTTTGCTTTTATTTATTTTGACACAGACTCTACTATTTTCTGTGGCAAATAGCCCTCCATACGCAATCGTCATATTTTACAACGCTGAGCGAAGATAGAAGCGCTGCACGGCCGACTTCTTTAGCATAACAATGAGCTCTTGTCAGAATCTGGGCGACTACAGCGAGCAGGGATTGTCCTCATCCCGAGATATGAACAAAAGGATTATACCTTTTTCGACGAGGCAACGCCTGAGGCGAGCATTCTCAATTGACATGCCATACAGCCTTCAGCGCCTAAAGGAGAGGTGGGAAGCCTCGATAGAGACAGGAAACTGGCCATCTGCTCGAGCCCAGGGAAAGACACATAGTGGTCGGCACTGTTTCCTTCTTCAACTGCCGACAGAATTACTGTTGAAAATCGCATCCTATCTATCGGTGGTCCCTCGGGCATGTCTTGCCTTGACGTGCAGGCGACTATTTCTAGTAGACGATGTTGCTCTGAACTCGGAACTCCTGCATTTCAGTCCGGACTTTGCGCCGCTCTTCAAGCACTACCAGAACGAATACAACTTCGCGACTGATCGGTGGCAACTCATCAGACTTCTAGAGAACAGGCGGTGGCTTGCTTGTTCTAGATGCTTGAAGCTGCATATGGTGGCCTCCTTTCCCCAGCGGGAACGGAAAAAGCGACCCGAAGACCGAACCTGCAGTCTCGGAGATCTCGCTGGTGTAGTGGAGCTATGTCCGTGCATCAATTTGAGCTTTCGCGGAAAGATGGACCTCGTTGACCTCCTTCGAACGCGACAACAGACTCTGACGGCCCTGGCGACACAATTCGGTGCCAGTTCCCCGGAACGTTTCTGCTGGCACTCTTGCGTCATGAACTACGGATCTTCGGAGATGAAGATAAGGGTTTTACCTGAACTAGACAAAACCGACATGCTGAAGGTCAGAGTGGAATACCGTTTAACGATAGAGGCAGGGCAACTTGGCAAAGAAGAATCCATGATACCGCTTTTGGGATGTGCACACCGGGCGGTCGATCTGTGGCTTGCCAGCGTCTGTAACACATATGTCGCACTTGGCAGGACGGTGTCGCATATATCAACCTGCAGTATATGCAATACCAGCTTGATATGCCCCCGGAAAGGACCCTCACGTGTAGATGAAGGGTCAGGACACGATGTATATGACTTTTACATCGAGAAATGTCTCGGACCTGGGAACGTGTCTGTTCCAGACCACCAGTGGGCTGTTCAGAGGATCCATCCTGCAGGGGATCGGAGAACTGTCGGTGATTGTGACGAGCGCTACCCTTGGAGTCCCCACAAGTATCATATCCGCTCATAGGCTATGTGATAGATCTTTCTGTCAGTATCGATGTGCATATTAGGCGACATGCGCATGGCAAGTTCCTTACCGTCTTCCCCATGACCAGGAGCATCCCTTAATGCCTGATGCATTGGACTGCAAGACGCGAGATGCTAGCCACTACAATATCATTTATTTATTCCTGTGGTCGCCGTACCCCGATGCCGTTGAAGTAACAGCAGGTGTACCACTAGATGCAATACTAGTATTTCCCTATTATCAAAATCATGACGCCGTCCAACAGTTAATAAAACTGGCACATACTCTACAAGGTGTACCGGTGTTTTGACATATATTCATGTTCCTTTGAATTGTCCAGGGTACGGTACTCTGCGGTGATTAAACTTGATATCTAATTGTTGTTATGAAGAAAGGTTCAATTTAGTGGGAAAGCTTCCTGTACGACGTCCGTATAGAATTAGATCCATCGAATATTCAACCAGTAACGAACATCTATATAAGCCCTCCATTTAGAGCCAGGATAATATCTAATAACAATATCTGCATCACAAGATATATTCCTATCTCTCCTTTGGCCCCATCAAGGACTATGTGGCAGTTGGAGGAGAACTGGATTTGGTAACTAAACTCCTTGTCATGCGGTTAGGAACTCAAGAGCCACAATCTTATCATATTTTACCGGGTTCTGCTCGTCCATGAATTCCAATATAGCACCCATCATGCACTCGCAATGTGCCTTAAATAATAAGATAGTTGAATGTCGCTCGGGCAGGACATGTTCACCGGAGGTTTGTGGCATCAAGTGAAGAGGCTGGGGAAGGAAAACATGATACACACCAGCTCGGATAAAGCTGTTTGTTAATCGTAGGAAGATATAGCTCACGTTGATCACTATCTCATTAGGCGTCTCCCGCATTAATGGAATGAATGTTCCAGGGTGCTGGCGATCTCCATATGCCAGCCCACCATGGTATCTTGGAAAAGTAGCGTAATTATATCAAAGTCAGTGTGAGGCCATCCACGACGAGTCGTAACTTGATTAAGCCAGGACAGGGCTAACTGGCGGGCGCGGGGATAGTTGCATTCTAGCTCGCTGATAGTTGGTACGGAACGCTTGACGAACGTTCCTTCAGGTACATCATACCCGACCTCACAGGCCGACGTGGAAGTGGTAGAAGGGTAGAATGAAAGCTAGTTGACTTACCTTCACTTCCATCCGAATGTTACCGGGGTTTGAAGTTCGCAAGCTGGCCGTGGTTTCGACGGTCTTTTGCAAAGAGCCTCCCAAACTTTGGTGGTTTCGTGCTTTTGGTTTCAAGAGCTATAGAGAATAGGTCAAAATTCACCTTTCCATACTGCGGTCAGATGGCATTCTAGCAAAGCTATAATAGGCAATGTTGCCCGCTAGCTATATCGGAATAGATGTTGAGTTCGGTGATATTGGCGCTTTGAGGCCTGGGTAGGATAGGACTAGGAAGCTAAGGATATCCGATGTCGTATACTCAAATAGTAAAGCTTGTTCCAACTGATTGGTTTTAAAACCTGATTACTGGGTCGCACACATCCGGTGAGACGCAGTGTGGTAGAGAAGGTATATCCAGGTTAGATTAAACGTAAGGTAATATACCTTAACAAGAGTAACACGACCTGACTGTTACGCACTAGCTAGATGGGAGGCTAAAGATGCTTAGATTTATTACTAAACATTAAATAATATGCTCAGTATATAGTGAGTGCATGGACTTTAATAGCTATGAATGCTATATTTTCGTTCGGCAGAAGAGTGATATTCGGAGAAATGTTAAGGTTAGTAGCTAAATAAACGCGTACAATAACAAATACAAAGCTCAAGAACTATCATGCAAGGGCAAGTCCTGATGCTCAGATCGGCACGGATCGGAGATAACCAGAGGCGCCCGGAGATCGTCGGAGATCGTCGGCTAGGCGTCGGACTTGTGAAGACAAATTCTTATCGATCACGTCTCGATATGTCTTGGCAAGCGTACCCCACTCCCATGACTCGAGGTGGGCGTGTCGAATTGTTGCATGTATAGTATCACATCGCTTGCGCAATTTATTCAGAAACTATGGCTTCGAGTATGACCATCTCAGCACGGGGGGGTGGCTTTTGCCAAGAAGAGGCCTTTTGTTCTTCGACGTGCTCGACAACCTGTGGCATTCCGAGTCCAACCCCGACGGAATTGTAAATCTAGGACTCGCAGAGAATGTGAGTTACCATATAGGTTCCCCCTCTCCATACTCCATCATGATGTGTGCTTACATGTAGCTCCACGATTGTAGGCATTACTCCATCCGGAACTTGTGGATTTCATCGATTCGCAGGTACGAGCGTCATTCACTGTTCATCTTCTGTGCTGATCCCAGACTCCTGCAATGGAGATATAACGTCTGGTTGGCCCACATGCACTGACATATGGGGACGGATTCTCTGGTTCTAAGTCGCTGCACAAAGCTCTGTGCAGATTCTCGAACCGTCTGTTCCGTCCCCGAGTTTTACTTGAGCCAACTGCCATGGTGGTCACCGCGGGAGCCAGCAATGCGGTCGAATGCTGTGCCTGGTCGTTGTTTGAGTCTGGGGTTATGTCCTCATGGGAAGCCCTTACTGGACCACCTTCCAACATCTCTTTGGTACTCGCGCTGGGTAAGTATCTTGGAGATATTGGATGGATAGATGAGAGTGCACAAGCTAAGCTGATGCAGCGTAAATGTTCTAGAGGTATCATTTGGATCGATCGATCCTTTTGGCGCCGAGGCGAGTGAGCTCTATGATCAGGCCTGCATTCGGGCTAGAGACGAAGGCAAGAGGGTGAGAGGAATCCTCCTGTGCTCACCTAATAACCCCCTCGGTTGGTTTAATCTCTCTGTTGGTCTCGCTGGGCTCTCACTACTAAGGCTAATACAATCCTCGAATAGGGCAATGCTACCCTCGCGAGGTTCTCGATTCAGTGATGAAGGTCTGTAGAAAGCACAATCTACACTTGATATCTGACGAGATATATGGACTATCTACCTGGGACAACCCGCATATGGAACACGGCGTGAGATTTACGTCTGTTCTGTCCTTGGAAGTCGAAAAGGTCATTGATCCCAGTATGGTGCATGTTGTGTGGGGAATGAATAAAGTAAGGAATGAGACCCACTCCCCGTGTATAACAACTTCCAAATAGACGCTCGCTCACCTCAATCTGTAAGGACTTTGGGGCAACAGGTCTACGAATCGGCTGTCTGATCAGCCAAGGCAATCCCGCGTTTCTAGCCGCCGCGGAAGGCATTTCGTAATTAACCCCCCTCCTCGCTACCTCCCCTCCTTATCATTTGAGCTCGCCTGCCAATTGTTATAAGCTAACGCATTGAGTTTACTGAAGGTTATTTAATTTTCCATCCAGTTTAGCCGACAGGGCCGCCACAGCTCTAGTCATGAACGACGAGTATGTCGACAATCTTGTTGCGCTCAACCGCCACCGCCTGGCTGAGAGCTATCGCTACGTGATTGAGTTCCTTCGCGGCCATGAGATTCCATTCCGCGAGTCAAATGCTGCGTTGTTCGTGTGGATCAACTTGGCCGCAGCAGTTCGTAGTCCATGTCGCTCCGATGATGAGATTTTGGCCAAACTGCGTGCGAAAAAGGTCTACATCACTTCTGGACAGACCTATGCGAGCGAGGAAGCAGGGCGGTTCCGCTTGGTCATTGTGCATCCATGGGAGGTATTGGACGAAGGACTTAGAAGGATGATTCTCTCCTTGGAGTAAAGGGGTGCGGTGGTGGTTCTGGATCTCACCAGCCGTGCTTATCTCAAGGGAGGGAGATTAAGAGATGTAGAAAATTACATGTATTAAGTATAATCTTCTATACTGTCTATTTGCTCTAGTCTATTTGTTTCTATAGTAAAATCACTCTGGGATAGAGATAGAGGCTGATTTATTTTAGATCGAGTAACTTTCCTGGACCATTTCTAGTATATATGTTTACTCAACCTACTCAGAAAGGATATTCTCGAACAGTAAACCCGTACATCAAGGGACCAAGAATAGTAGACTATTTAATTAAGAATTTGTAACTATCCGATGGCTCGTCACTACCCTGCGGACTTTTGTGGTCTTCGAAGATGTTGCACTACATCATTATATAAGGGTCGAGCTGATATGAAGTTAACAGTGCCCGAAGCTTAATGCGAGGTAAGCGATCTCATGTATGCAGAGATGATGTTAGGGCTTAGGGTTATCGATGAGGGAAAGACGTGTCTCAGATCATGTGTGGCCTGGTATACTGACATGCATACCATGATGGAGTGCTTATTGTGATATCAATTGCAGATGCACACAGGTAATCTGACAGTCAATTTCCTGAGAGTGAGGGTTAAATAGAGACTATGTCGGAACCTCTTGACAAGAGTCCTGGCGAAGCAGCACTTATGCAAAGGCGTAAACCGGATGCAGCTCTGCCGGACACTCCATGATTGGATACTGCTATTATACTAAGGGGCGTCGTTTCTTCAAAACTTTCAGTTTGGGACTCTTTGATATGGTAATGTCTAGTTCTAAGGGTCCATAGCTCATTGAAGGACTTGGGCCTACGGAGAAACCCAAAACGAAACGAACACCAATGTTATTAAAAGGGCTCCGAGAAAGTAGGTTTGTGGTCTCGTACAGCAGGCTTCATTATTGGTTGTATGTCATAATATAAATTTTTGCGGCATTTCAAGGTGGTCTGGAACTTGCAGTTTCACAATAAGACATATTAGAGTTATTCAAATCCATGGAACATGCCACCACATTGCGAACCATGATGTATTGACATACTGGCTCGACTTTGCAATATATAATGACACGTTTTTCAGTTGCGCATGTTATCTTCTAAGTTTATTATAAAACCTGTGATGTCGATATACTTTGCGTACATCTACACAGCACGCCAACGATTAGGGAAATTGATAACCAGAAGAATGGCAACCACCGCACAATACGATGCCATCATAATAGGCTCTGGTCAAGGCGGTACTCCACTCGCGAAAGCATTAGCTGGTGCAAACAAGAAAACCGCACTCATTGAAAAGGAACATATCGGCGGTTGTTGTATCAACGAGGGCTGTACGCCTACCAAAACTATGATTGCTTCTGGTCGTGTCGCACATTTGATTCGCAGGGGACCAGATTACGGTATCCATGTGCCTTATCAAATTGGTCCGAAGAATGAGTTTACTGTTTCTATGAACAAGATAAGACAGCGAAAGCGCGATATAGTGAGCTCTTTCCGGAGTGGAAGTGAAAAAGGCCTAGAAGCTGCTGGGGTTGATATCCTGCGAGGTGAGGCGACCTTTATCGACGCGCACTCCCTCAACGTGATATTACCCGATGGTAGTCACAAGGCTCTCAGGGGAGATAAATTTGTTGTTAATGTTGGTTGCCGGCCGGCGCCTCCAAGGCTCGATGGTTTGGAAAGCATTGGGAAAGATAGGGTACTGGACTCTACATCCATTCAAGAGTTAGGTGAGCTGCCGGAGCATTTAGTGGTCATTGGTGGTGGATATGTTGGCGTTGAGTTTGGGCAACTATTCGCGAGGCTCGGGTCTAAGGTCACGATTGTTCATCGGGGAGCACAGCTACTGTCTCGCGAAGATAAGGAGGTAGCAGCTGAGGTGCTGGATATCCTGCGGGACGAGAAATTGACGATTTATCTGGAGGCCAGAGCCACATCTCTCGCATCTGCACCTGCGGAAACATTCAGTTTATCCATAGCGACTAAAGGCGGCAATGAGATTGCGACGAATGTCACTCATCTTCTCTTTGCTACTGGTAGAGTTCCTAACACGGATCGCCTGAATCTAGGCGCTGCAGGGGTTGAAGTCGATGTAAAAGGGTATATCAAGTGCAACGAATTTTTGGAGACTTCTGTCCCTTCTATCTATGCCCTAGGTGATGTCAAAGGCCCTCCCGCCTTTACACATATTTCCTATGACGACTTTCGGATCCTGAAGGGTTCTTTATTCTCCGACTCCCGGGCACATTCAGGGCCCTCTGTGAAAGACCGGCTCGTACCCTACGTGGTATACACCGACCCACAGCTAGGCCACGTTGGTTTGCACGAAGGAGAGGCGCGCGAGCGATACCCGCGAATGAAAATACTAACAGCGACTATGCCGATGAGTTATGTTGCCAGGGCGTTGGAGACAGATGAACCAAGAGGAATGATGAAAGCAGTCGTCAATGCCGACGATGGACAAATTCTGGGATTTACATGTCTGGGCACAGAAGGGGGAGAGCTTATGAGTATTGTAGAGGTAGCTATGATTGCAAAACTTCCCTATTGGAAGCTACAGGATGCTGTTTTTGCGCATCCGGCTTTTGCTGAAAGCCTGAATAACCTTTGGCAATTCTTGAAATGATGGATCTTTGAATCATCCAGCGTTTCTCTGCGCGCGTCTGTCAAAAGTCACCCTAGGGTCTAGTCTTCGGCTGAACGAAGGCACTCCGAAATGCAAGCTAATTTACTGTTCGAAATTGTGCTAAAGGGCTATAGATCCAGGGTGTGGGGTCCCGGCGTCCGTGTCAACATGTGTGGGATAGTGTTCTAGTTATCTATTGTAATTGATTTGAAATAATCAGAATAATAACACAATTGAAATGAGCGTCTCCTTTAGTAGTCATACGGTTTTTGAACTTTTTTTCAAATTGAAGCAGCTCCACATCAAATTGTAGACTAGATATAAAGAAAACAACAACGGAATAATAATGGGTAAGATTTATGCGATGGTACGGTGAAATTTTCTGTATTGTAGGTCATCTAGGAAAGACTCGGAAGGCGAGTTTGATCCATGCATAGTGCCCATGCGGAGGCCGCCGAATATATTGCCCAAAAAATACTGTGATTGAGTAGCTCCGACAAAATAAAACCGAAAGTGAGATTCCCCAGATGTCTTCTGTTTGACAAGTGGGGCGGTAATTCGTACATCCGCACGTGCGCGAGGGCAGAGCTGAAAATTTACTATACTCAATAGGTTGGCCGTGCAAATGGCTGAGTTCGAAGATACTTCAAAGGAAACTACAGGAGTTTATACAGGGACTAAGCAGGATTTGTCTCGGGAGTTGCTGACAGCAATGCCATTTGCTAAGAGAAATTGCTGGACTTGTAAAGGTGACTCGACCGGCCTACAACGACCAAGGACGACTTCTACCAACACTGACTCTTCATTTCAATGCTCTTATAGATCGAAAAATTGGTTGCGATCGAACTCTCCCACTGTGTCATAATTGCCGCCGCACCGGACGATTCTGCGAGGCTTATAGACCGCGCTTAAAATGGACCAAGCTCCAGGTTTGCGGCGTTCCTATCCACTCTCAGACCGCGTCTTATCATTTTCGTAATATGTCGGTGGCGGATATCGCGTTTCTCAACGCGGCATCGGGGGTGACTCTGCCGCCACCCTCGAGGCAGATCCACCATTTGGAGTTGACGGGTCGAGAGTCTGATCGCGTGTTACTTGCGCATTGTACGTTATCCCTTGTTTGGCTTCGCTCCGTTACAATGTACAGAGAATGAGAGAAAACAAAAAAGCTCATGGAGTTGATCAGATGAGGCCGTCCTGTCGCGCATGATTACGACTATGGACGACCATACCAATGGGTTTCGAAACATCTTATTACCAATGATCTTGACGGATACGACCAACAGTGCCCGCAGGGCTCTGCTGCATGGAGTACTTGCTCTTTCCGCTTTTTACCTGGGTCGCTTGAGACAAACGTTGGATCACAAAGTCAAGGCAATCAAATATTTATCGCAATCGTGCAAAGCCTCGGATGCGGACTCTGCAAGCCGGATCATTCAACTTGCCGCATGTATGCTCCTATGTGTTTATGAAGTATATTATCCGTGTTCTCCTATACATCACACAGAAGACACAATGCTAATCTCCTGGTTCCCAGGTTTTTGATGCCTCAGAAGGGAACTGGGGAGTGCACTTGATGGGTGCCAAGTCCCTCACCCTGGAACTGTCCCGGTCCCATTCTGACCATCCTGCATCACAGGAGAGCTTGTTTTTAACAACCTGGGTATACTACCATGACACACTGGCGGGATTCAGTAACCCCTTGCTGTGCCAGCATAGCCAGAGCTGTAGTCAAGCATTAATCCCACGGGGGCATGATGAAGGCCGTACAGCGGTATGTGAATCTACCCCATGCCATATTTCTGAACATCGCTGTCCTGACCACCAATTGACGCTTTTATGTAGATTGTGGGCCTGCTCGGTTGCTCCTTGGAATTAATGGATATCATCTCCGCGGTCAATCATCTTGCCTGCCATCAATTAACGACCAATGAATCGCCCGACTCCCGTACCCTTCAGCATTTATTTCACCGCTTGGAGACCATTGAGCAAAAGCTCATCTCCCCACAGTCGTTGATAATGAACGAAAAACTTGTACAGCAGACAGCGGAGTTATATCGTCTTGGGGCTCTCCTTTACGTCCACATTCAGTTTCTCTGGACCGGACGGACCTCGCTGGAATTGCATGCTTTGGTGCAAAGAAGTTTAGCTTTGATTACAAACATGTCCAATTGTACGTCGCCTTGGCCGGTCTTCTTAATTGCGCTCGCCAGCAGTCAAGACGAAACACAGAAAGCGGCCATATTGGAAATTATTCACCGGATGGAGCAACGGCGGAGAATCGATAACATTACTTATATGCGACGGATGGTGGAGCAATACTGGAAGCAGGCTGAGCTCCATCCCGATCGCCCCATGGTTGATTGGCGGTCCATGATCGTGGATCTCTCGTTTTTGCCGTCTTTTATTTAACCGATTCATGTGGGGGAGAATGACTTTAATTGGGTTCAGGGGAATACTCCAGGCTTTCCCCCAGGCATACATCAGAAACACGTCGTCTAACAGGTGTGCAACTTTGTGGATACAGATTCCTGACTTCATGTCAAATCCTGTAAAAAGGTGCACAATATGATTAACAAACTTGTGTGGAAGCCATGGAGTGAACTGTAGACTACTATCATTTCTCTTCCGACATTACCTGCGGTATCGGAATGTAGATCTCTCTGATGGGGCGCGCTAGATGAGCTAGCCCGAGATGGGCAAGCTCTGTGGGCAACCGCAGTGAAAGGGAAAACATTTGCGATCAAGATAAGCATTTCAGCCAAGTTTCCGTGTGGTAACGTCTCTCCGTACTATGGGGCCCCGAGGGGTGGCCCCGTATTACACTATCAAGCCAATTTGTATATGCCGCCATACCACATGCACCATGAAATAAGAATTGATACGCAGTGAGCAAGGAACGGCCTTCCCAAACAGGCATTCACAAGCGAGGCCTCGAGAGATAAATAGGACTGGGACGCCTATACGGCGACTCAAGGCAAAAGTAGTATCAACAAAGCTCTTTTTTGTCCTTCTGCACCATCAGGATTCCGAGTCAACAATTCAACCACCTCACAACCTTGCCAAAATGACTCAAGTTCGTGTGGGGGCCGTCCAGGCTGAACCCGCTTGGGTGGACCTGGCTGGTAGCGTTGCAAAGACCATTGCGTTAATTCAGGAAGCTGGAGCGAAGGGGATCAATGTCCTCGGTTTCCCTGAGGTGTGGATTCCCGGGTATCTGTGGTAAGCAAACTGCTCCCCCAGTTAGCAAAACCCTAGAGGATCGTTAACTGACCTGGTCGCCCCACGTGCGGTAGGGCAATGTGGACGGGCAGTGTCGTGGACAATATGGAGCTCATGCACCAGTATATGGCCAATTCACTAGCACGCAATTCCCCAGAAATGGATGCGATTCGTCAAGCCGTGAAGGAAGCGGGAATCTTTATCGTGCTCGGCTACAGCGAACGCGACGGTGGAAGTTTATACATGGCCCAGTCTTTCATCGATCCCGCCGGGGAAATTGTTCATCACCGACGTAAAATTAAACCCACTCATGTCGAACGGTCTATCTGGGGCGAGGGCCAGGCGGAATCCCTCCAGACAGTGGTCGATTCCCCATTCGGTCGCATTGGAGGCCTGAACTGTTGGGAACATCTGCAGCCACTCCTGCGGTTCTACGAGTACTCTCAGGGAGTCCAGATCCATATCGCTAGCTGGCCGGCGGAGTTCCCCGAGCCGAAGGGAATGAAATGGCCTTTCCATGAGACGGACGTGGCCAGCCGAAATGCTAGCCAATTTTTCGCTATTGAGGGCCAGGCATTCGTGCTGGTCTGCACGCAGGTGGTCAAGAAAGAAAGTCTTGAGAAGCAAAATCTGATAGAAGCAGGAATTATTCAAACGGTATTTCTCCATTTTCCTTTCATTTCTGTGATAGCTACTGATGAATCCTATTAACAGCCAAGTGGGGGTTTCTCCATGATTTTCGGCCCAGACGGAGGCTCACTCGTGGAGGGACCTCCCGCCGGCGAAGAACGTATCCTGCAAGCCGATATCAACCTCCAAGATATCGACTACGCCAAGGCAATGATCGATACCGTTGGCCACTATTCTCGTCCAGATCTCCTTTCGTTGCAAGTCAATACTGAGGCGGCCAAATGTGTCCGCATAACGGGAGAAGGTATCAATGATAAAAGCTAACAGTCCCATTTGATCAGATGGGATCATCAAAGACCAGTTTATCTGCTGAGCTCCGACAGGAAATTTTATAACGTCTTGAAAACTTGTTAAATTTCAATCTAAACAATATCCAAACCCCAAATTCAACTGATCCAGCACTTTTATTCATGGAAAATTCATAAACACATTTATTTTAGAAAACTTTTGAAAAAGAAGAGACTAATCATAGGTGCGCCTGCATGGTCTCTGCGGCCATGGGGCAGAATGCGTCAAAATCGTCAAGAATGGCCATGGGTGTCGGTTCCAGATCTAGTAGAGCCTCCTCCACTAATGACAGGGCATCAGAAGCACAGCCAAAGGAGAGACTCCATCCCGCACCTCCCTGGCCATACGAGTGAACAATACGGCTAGGCTTGCGACCAATTTTGCGCAGTTCACGCTCCACCCGCACGTTCCTTTGGCGGAAGGGTCGCAGTCCCTGGGCCAAAGGGTAATCGGGGTCCAGGCGCGCATTCTTGAGACCGGGAAGGAAGGACTCGCAGCGTGCGCGCATGCGCTTGATGATGGGTGACTCCAAGGTCAGATCCAGATTCCATTCGTGGGACTCAGCAATGCCGCCAATCAACAGGATGTTGTCATTACGGGGCACCAGGAAAACAATCTCATGTTCGGAGTGGGCAGCGTCAGCAGAGATAGTAAGGGCAGCCTCTGCTTTGGGGAAGTCTGTGCCATCGTTGATGACTCGGATCAATCCGCCTCGGATCGGGTAGCAGGAGGAGTCCCCTGCGAGTTCGGCGCCAGCCAGTCCAGTACAGTTCAAAATCACATCGGCTCCAAAGCGTCGGCGAAGGCTTTCCTCGTGGTCGAGGATATCTCCCTTCAATGTCTCGGTCACGAGGGTGGCTCCCTTGGCCTGGACCAGCTTCATGAGCCAAGACATGCACTGGTCGGTATCGATAATGGGTGCCAGGTGCTCATAAGCATCAACAGCACCGTACGATGGATCAATGTGACGCTTCTCCATCAAATTGGTGGAGCGGACAAACCCGCGAACGCCACTGGCCATGATCTCCTCCATCTTGGACAATTGAGCCGGGTCCTCCTCGATGGGGTTAGGGAAGAAGAAGTCGGCAGGTTTCATCCGCACACCTGACGCAGTGGAGAGCTCGGGGATGGCAGACATCTGGTCCCAGTTGTGATAAGCGACCATGCACCAACGCTTGGAATTGGTCAGGGAGATGGCGTCAGTGTGCTGTCCGCACACGGCAGGAGGGAATTCCCACAGAGCACCAGCTATTTGCGAGGTCAATCGTTGCTTGCTGGTGTAGGATGCCCACTCCTTGGAGAGAATTGTGACGTGGTATCCCTTGTCAAGCATTGCCCAGGAAGTTACCAGTCCTGTCACACCTCCCCCAATCACCAGGACCTTGGGGGACGAGGGAGTTGCGGCTTGTAGGCGCGTGGGATATGGAGTCATATCCTTCCACATAACCAGAGGGGATGGGATTCCCTTGGGCAGGCGAGGAAGTGATGGATCCATCTGGGCCACTGAAACTGTCTGGATCTTCTTGAAGGATCTCTTGAAAGATAATAGAAAAATGCAATTTCTTGAGAGAGAAAAGGAACTGAGCAAGAATCGTATGAATGCTTGAAGGACTCAGTGCTGGTATCAACTTGAACTTCCCAGGGTAACGGCCTAGGGCATTTTATATCTTTTTCACAGCGACACAGAGCTAACAAAGACCTGCTTCAACAGATTTGCCTAAATGCTGGGGGCCATGCCGACTACCAACCTTCGGGATTCCAATTGTGCAACTACTCGTCGTCACTAGTGTGCGTGTACTTGGGGGCTAGTGCCATTGTCGTGAGAAGTACGGCTCGGGCTTGAAAAGACCGGGAAAGATTTCCGATACAACGGGAATGCCGATATTCTTCTCTTACCAGGTCCTAATGCACAAAATGACTGATATTATGGATACGTGAGAATCTGGACAGTGAAGGAATCATGCCTCCACAGCGGCTTGAAAACACGCCATACCACTTCTGAGCATTGAAAGATGTTTGGACCCAATACTACGAGCAAATACACCTGTGAGTCTTGAAAAAATGGCTATATTGGGAAGTTTTATGTCCAGCTTAGTATACAAGACCCACGTGCGTTATAATACCTGCTTCCACGGTTGGCGACAACTTGAACATTTGAAATCCCTCTGTATGATGCAGTAGTGTAATTAGAGGATGCTAATTTACTTCGGCCTCTAATCAGAGGCTCATGTAGTTGATCTTAATTACCTGTGCATATTAGCCAAAGTATCTGAAGCCTGAAGAAGTCTTAGCGTGATTCGCGTCGACAGACCCACTCCAATGCATGCAGGAGGCAGAAATCTATTCCGGTATTTTTGACTTTTTTTTTTCTTCTTTTTATTTTTATTTTTTTTCTTTTTTTACATACTTCGGCCCCTGCACATGTAGGAGATCTTTCTAGTCCTGAACAAGACAAAGCGCACTAATACATAATATAGTTGTAACTATTAGATAACTCTGTTATCTTTTTTTTTATCATAAATAATATAATTGATTGAGACCGGACTTGTCTGTGGCTGGATGTTCTCTTCCTACCATCCTTTACTACTCTTTTCTCCCAAAAGGCAATTTCACCATATACCCAAATCTTCAGAATGTCCCACATCATGGAATTTGCCGATGCCCAAGACAAATCTCAAGTGCAAGAAGATTCCCAGGGATCTGGTATCCGGGACTCTGATACCGAGGAGACTTCCTTGAAACAGGCGGCGGTGGGAGAAGCCCCAGATGGAGGACTCACAGCATGGCTACAAGTCCTATGCGGCCACTTGATTGTCTTCAATGTCTGGGGATACATCAATTCCTACGGCATCTTTGAGTCATATTATGTCGCCACTTTGAACCGCAGCTCCTCAGACATTGCCTGGGTGGGCTCGCTACAGATCTTTTTCGTCTACTTTCTAGGAAGTTTCTCGGGCCGGGCCACAGATGCAGGTTATATCCGTACCACTCTGGCTGTTGGTTTGTTCATGCAGTTGCTAGGCGTCTTTATGACTTCGCTGGCCACCAGCTACTGGCAGTTACTACTCTCTCAGGGTGTCTGTCAAGGAATCGGAGATGGGCTACTATTCTGTCCCATCGTGGCTTTGATGTCCACCTATTTCACCAAGAAGCGCACCATAGCCATCTCTATCTCCGCCTGTGGTGCGGCCACTGGCGGTTTGGTATTTCCGGCCATCGCGCAGACTCTCCTCCACCGCATTGGCTTTGCCTGGACGGTACGCGTTATGGGTTTTGTGCTCCTGTTCAATGCAGTGGTCATTCTACTCTGTGTGCGGCAGCGATTGCCTCCGCGTAAATCGGGCCCTTTGATCGAGCTGAAGGCGTTCACTGATCTCTCTTATACGTTTTTCGCTATGGGGACTTTCTTCTGCTTCTGGGCGGTTTATTATGCTTATGACTATGTTAGTTCCATCCCATCTTAGTGTCCTTCCCCGTTGGTCCATGGACCATAATCCCTAAATTCTAATCAACATATTCAGGTCCGTTCATTTGGACAAAGTATCATTGGTGTGTCTGATTACACCTCTTTCTCTGTCCTGATGATCATGAACGGGCTGGGTTTGCCTGGCCGTCTGATCCCCGCATTCCTCTCCGATCGTTATACCGGCCCCGTGAACATGTTTATTCCCGTGAGCGGCTGTGCGGCGGTCTTACTGTACTGCTGGATTGCGATCGACTCATATGGGGGTCTTATTGCCTTTGTGGTTGTTTACGGCTTCTTTGGTGGCGGTGTGCAGAGTCTCTTCCCATCCGCCCTGGCAAGCTTGACGGATGAACCGAGCAAATCCGGGGTCCGTATTGGCATGATCTTCTCCATTGTCAGTATTGCTTCTTTGACGGGACCTCCGATCGCAGGAGCCTTGATCGATATCCATGGGGGTCAGTATCTGTATGCGCAGCTTTTCGGTGGCACCTCCATGGTGCTTGGTTGTCTCTTGCTCATCGTGGCACGGTCCTGCAAGTGCGGTATGAAGCTCTATCAGCGTATGTAGAGACACATGAAGATCTGATACAGGAATCAACCACAAGGTTGAGAGTCCGAGCAGGGAACGGGGAAACAGATATGACACTAGGGATCACGATAATTTAGAGGCTGATAGATACTATAATATAACAGAAAACATCGGGTTTTCCGTTAA